>PVLD010006784.1:0-97277 GCA_004027595.1 Dinomys branickii | reverse complement strand
CTAAATTTGCATGTCTGTATATGGGTCCATACATCTACAATTCGAAGATATCAATGGATAAAGCAACAACTACTGTTGAGACCATATCACCTTGTCTATAGATTAGTTGTGATTGTACTATTTTCTATGATAATGGGTGTCTGTTTGTCAATATGTTTTTGTACTTTTATGTTTCTAAAATAAAAAAAAAAAAAGATTAGGTGTGTAAGGCTGATGACGTCCTTGCCTTCCTGTGACTGAGGGGACACAAGCCATCTTCCAGAGCCCTCTGCACCTTGGTTTCCATTGCTCTGGATGCTAATGAAACCAGCATTCAGCAGAGTCACACATATGAACAGAGCTGAAATCCACACACACTTTGGATAATGCTGTTCTTGGGTGTTCTGGAGGTGGGTGTTATGGAAGCCCCCTGGTTTGACTGACTCGTGGTGAGTACTGCAAGCATTCAATAGGCAGATGGGGCAACATTTTTGGACATGGGAGGCAGTTAGCACCTCAGCACACTGCATGGCTTTGGCAGAAGAATGGGAATAGAGGAGGGTCACCTCGTGGAAGGTGAGAGGGGCTGCAGACAGAGGGGGTAAGGTGGGGCTGGAGCAGAGGAGCACGGGGTCTTATGCACAGGATGATCTTCTTGGTGGTAGATGGCCCTATTCTAGAATGGCAGCATAGTTTAAAAACCTCCAGCCTTCCAGGGACCAGAGCAGGGGTTACAGATCCCAGTGTGGGCATACTACAGGGAACCCCTGGGGCCAGGGGAGCAGTGAAGGAAGGGACCATTTGCAGAGGCAACCACCGCAGCCACCATGGGCTGTCACTCAGGGACTCAGCACTGCAAGCCTGCAATTTCACTTGAAACTTGCACCTTTGAAATATTAGCAGCTAAACCCAAATACAACACTTTGGGGGCTGCGTTCAGAGCTCCGGCAGGATCTGAGCACAGTGCTGGGGTAAGCAGAGGCTTGGAAGCCTGACATGGGAAAGGGATGTGGGGGCCCTTAGCGATCCATGAAAGGAAAACAGGTCCTGAACCTCCAAGAGCTTCTGGGTGAGGAAGACTAAGATGATTTAGAATAATGAGAAGGCTTGGCTTCCTCAGGACAAGTTAGTGGTCAGACCCAGGGACACAGGTCCCAGGACAGACACATCCCGACAGAAATCGCTACAGCACCAGATACTGAGCAGAAAAACCTCCCCTGCTCATAGATAGGTGAGACTTAAATGAAATTGCTTCTAGCCTGAAGCACAAGAGAGGTGAGGTCAGAAAGAGGTGAGAATAAATGAAAATCCCAGGTGATAGAAAGAGTGAGCTCATGTGCTTCAGGATTTCAAGACACTCAGGACAATTTCAGGAGGCCGGGCTGACTCCCCACAACTTGATTGCGTGCGTTTCATTTTTCCGAGAGCTTTCTCGCTGTCACTGAAAGCCTGTGTCACCTACATGGAGGCACCTCCTCCCGAGTGGGTAAGATCTTAGGCAGTAGGATCTCAGGAATCAATATACTGTGAGCACCTACAAGGTACCAAGTGCGAAGCCTGTGCGTGTGCTGTGTGTAGGACGAAGCCTTTGCTGCTCTCAACACCCTCAGGACACAAGTTCTTCTCTTTGTTCTTACTTTACAACTGAGAGGCCCAGAGTAATACTGTGGTTTATCTGATGGCAGTGTAAATATGTGCAAGAGCTGGAATTTAAACTGATTCAGTAAAAAACATAATAGCAGTAAACGCTCCTTTCCTCCACCCGGGAGCACTGTGACCTCCGAGCTGCGGCTTCCATTATTAACTCCGACCACCTTGAGAGGACTGTGCAGGATTAAATAAGACAGTGCGTGAGGGCATAACATGCCGACCTGCCTGGTCAATACAGCGAACAGGAGCTGTCGTCAACAGCAGCAACTGGGTGCAGAGGGCTCTGGTGACCGTCAGGGTGACAGATGGGAATAAGGACAGTGACAAACTGCAGAGACTGAGAGGCAGATAAAAACAAGGAGGCTGGGGCATGGACTCTTCTTTGGCTATGTTCCCTTTTTTTTTTTCCGGGTCTTTTTGAGACAAAGTGTCACTATGCAGTTCAGGCTGGTCTTGAACTCACTTTGTAGCACAGGCTGGTCTTGAACTCACATCAATCCTCCTGCCTCAGCCTCTGGAGTGCTGGCATAACAGGCATGCACGGCTGGCTACAATCTATTTTTGAAGTTTGTCCTTTTTTTAGACCCAAGTAGAGTAATTTTTAATTTACTTGTTTTTGTTAGTGCGTGTGTGCAGTATGTAATGTTTACATCCATCTTAAGGTGAAGGTCCATGTGCTTCACACATCCTGATTCTTTTTATTCCCTCTAGCCCCCCTCTTTCTCCCTCTCCAATCTTACCTCTTACCCCTTTGTCTTTTCTTTTTAAATTCATGTTTCTGACTCAATGATCACATCACTGTGGGTAGGTGGTAGTGGTGCACGCCGTGTAATTCCTCGTACAGCAAACCCCTCCCCTCCCCACTACCCCATCCGCCAACTCTCGGCCCCCTTCCCATTTGCAGAAGATCTATTTCCTTTCTCTATCTTTTATTTTGTTCTTTACTTTAAAAAGACTTTGGATTTCTCGTATGAAACAAACCATACAGTACTGAATCTTGTGTGTCTGATTTGTTTCACTTAATATTATATTTTCAAGGTACTTCCATTTTCCTACAAATGATTCAAATTTATTCTTCTTTATAGCAGAGTAGTATTCCATTATATATAGATACCACATTTTCTTTATCCACTCATCTGTTGATGGACTTGTAGGCTACTTCCAAGATTTAGCTGTTATGAATTGTGCAGTAGTGCATATATTGCTGTAATATGATGTTTTTAACTCCTTTGAGGAGAAGCCTAGCTGGGGCATAGCTAGGTCAAGTGGAATTTCTATTTTTATGGTTTTGAGGAATCTCCATATTTATTTCCACAATGGTTATCTAGTTGACATTCCCACCACAATGTAGGTGGGTTCCTTTTTCACCGAAGTCTCACCAATATCTGTTATTTGATTTCTTGATGATGGCCATTCTTTCTGGTATAAGATGAAGCCTCAGTATTGTTTTAATTTGCATCTTTCAAATGGCCAGTGATGTTGAACATTTTTTATATATCTATTGGTCATTTGTATTTCTTCTGAGAAGTATATTCATTTCAGTCCCCCCATCTTTTTTTTTTTTTTTTTTTTGCGGTACTGGGGATCGAACTCAGGACCCTGCGTTTGCTAGGCAAGCGCTTATTCCACTGAGCTATATCCCCAGCCCCATTTATTTTTTTAGTTTTTTGAGACAGAGTTTCACTATGCACTTCAATCTGGTCTTGAACTTACTATGTAGATCAGGCTGGCTGTGAACTTGCAGCAATCCTCCTGCCTCAGCTTCCTAAGTGCTAGGTGTGTGTTGCCATGCCCAGCTACTCAGCTGCCCATTTGTTGATTGGGTCTTCTATTTGGAAGAATCTAATTTTTAGTTCTACATGTTTGTCCTCTGAGTTGTAGTTGCCAAAATTTTTCTCCCATTCTGTAGGTTGTTTCTTCACTGTGTGGGCTGTGTCCTTTGCTGTGCAGATGCTTTTTAATTGGATGTGATCCCATTTGTTGACTCTTGCTGTTATTTCTACTATAACTGGAGTTCAGTTCAGACAGTGCTGCTCCTGTGACCTTAAGAGTCTTACCTACTTTATCTTCCAATGGATGAAATGTTCCTGTTTTAATATTTAGATCTTTGATCCATTTTGATTCTAGTGTAGTACATGGTGAGAGATATGGAGCCAAGTTCAAGTCGAGTCTCAGTCCTACAAAATCCTGCTGTCTTCCTGGCATGTATCTTATTCTGGCCCTGGAATTAGATTCATTTCTTAGAACTGCAATGGACCTTTGACATCTTGACCTTTAACTTCTCTTTTGTGCAAAAGAAGAAAGGAACCCTTAGTAGGTGGCAGAGACTGCAGCTTCTCATGGTGGGACACAACAGTGACTCTCTGAAATTCAGTGAATAAATCACTTCCAAAGAGCCGAGACCAAATCCTATGCTCCCCTTCCTTGTTCCCCCAACCATCTGCCCTCAGTGTGGGGTCTGGAGCTGTGCAGAAAGACCACACACAGGAACAGGAGCGCCGTCCTGGAGCGCTGTCTGAGCGAGCAAGCGGGAACTCTGCACTTAGGTCAGGCAGGTAGGTGAGGAGAGCCGGCAGTAAGGATAGAGTGAAATAGGTTATGGCTCACCTGATAGAAGATTATTTCTTGCTCACTTGACAGTCCAGAGTAGTTCTGGACCTACGAATTGGGGGCAAGGGATTCTTGGCTATTCAGGAGTCTGGGTAGATGGAAGTTCCGCGTTTTCACCATGTGGCCTCTGGGACCCTTCACTAAATCAGAAGTAGCAACATTTCTTCTGCTCCTCTGCCATTCATTAGAACCCAATAACGTGCCCCAAGAGGGGATGGGAAGTGTTCACTCGCACCCCCAGGAAGGAGAAGAGAGGCGTCTTAGTGGACAGCTAATAGTCTCTGCCACAGTCCCTTAGACTCTCATTTTCCCGCAAACTTGTGAAACATGGAGATTCATGATTCTAGCCTTCCCCATCTGTATCTGTGGGAACTGAGTTCTTTCTGTCTTTTTGTCTGTTTGCTTCTCAATGCTTCTGTGAACCTGGTTTGTATTTAGGATCAAACTTGTAAATGCAGATAACAAATGTAGAGGTCTTCTCAAAACCCCACTTCCAACAATCCCACTTCTAGTAATCCCACTGTGAAGGAGAGGTAAGCGCTGCACAGTGGAAAACCCATAGCCTAGCAGACAGTACTTACTAGCTATATGGTCGAGGGCAAATCGATTCATCTCTGGAGTCCCAGTATTCGTATTTATAAATTAAAAATGCACACCTCAGGTCTACCACCAGGACATCTGGGCCTGGCTAGCTTATGCATCTCCACCATTTTCCATATATGTTCATGGTAAGATTCCTCTCTGGCGGATTCATTTCATGTATCAATTGGCATTGTTCAGATGGATTGGACAAGGCTCTCTTGCAGGGATTGGGATGAAGGGAAAGGAAACCTAAGTCAAATACTCCATCAAAGCTTCACCCCTGAATAGGTCCCTTTCAGTGAGCCATCTATCTCCCCTTGAAAGTCAATAGAAAGACCAATTTTTCTATAAATTTGGTATTTTTGGTATTGTTCAAACCACTGGTAACCTAACTAAATATACACTCATTTTGTGCCTGAGTCAGTTCTTAAACTAAGGCATAATGCAGGGCATAGATTCAGAGAACCACGTTATACACAGAAAAATCAGTGAAACCAGTGATACAGCACACAAGCACCTAAGGGTATGTTTTCATTTTTCCAAGATTTACCAAGTCTCAGTAAAATCCACTCTCTTGTGCAGAGTCAGTGATGCCGTTTTGCATGCAGGGTTTAGTAGTAGGTAGGAAAATAAGTGAACATCTGAAGTACTGTTTCTAGGTCCTCACCATCCTCATGGGAACCGACAGGAAAGGTTATGGGAAAACTGTTACACTTCGAAGTTCTTTTCTCTCAAGAAATTATAAGTATAGTGGTAGTAATGCAATTTATTGTACCCAAAATGTCTCAATTTAATAACTGGAAAAATAGGCTAGAAGAAGTATATTCACGGGTTGCCAAATATTGAGCACAAAAAACTGTAATATAGGTTCAGATTTTCCTGACATCCACTCTGTCCTCCTGATTTCCTTACTCACTCACACCTACATTTATTCATTCACTTCTTCAATCACTTATTGTGCACCATGCACGTGGCAGTACTGGGAACTCTGAAGAGAACTAAAAAAACTTAAGCTAATTATTGCAGTCAAGGATCATAACGTAGTCAAAGAGATAAAAACAACAGAGCAAACCAAGATGCAACAAAAGCCAGAATGATTCTGGTTCTGTGATTGGAAGAATGTTTGAAGAGTTCAGAGAGGGTCTGCTGAGGGGTGGGCCACCCGGAAGAGCGCTGGAAATTCATCAGGGAGAGGATGAGAGGAGAGTTTCAAGGGAAGTTGGCTTAGACTTGTCAGAGAGGGTGCTCTTTCATACGTTGAAACGCTAACCTTTAAGGTGATCATTTTAGGAGAGGAGGACTTGGACAGGGCACTAGGACTCAAGGAATCAATGCCCTTTAAAGGAAATCCCTCATTCTTTCTCCCAGGTGAGACCCCTGGATCTTGGACTTTCCAGCCCCCAGAACCGTGAGAAGTACCTTTCTGTGGCTCATAAACCACAGTCTGTGGTATTTTGTTATAGCTAGAAACCAGACAGAGGAAATTTATAAGCAAATAGTGAGAAGGCAGAAATGAATAGCACTTTCTAGAAGACAGTGATGACTGGCTTAAAATAAACGTTCCTTTTAGAAAGAGTAGACAGAAATAAAAGACCAAGAGATGGACAGAGGATCTAGAAAAGGAAGGGAAAGGGGATGAAGATTTGTTACATGTTCAGCCAGTTCAGAAGCTCCCATTGCCTACTCACACACACACCCTTGAAGCGTGGCTGTGGGTGAGAATTAGGTTCCTCAGGCAGGGCCAGCTTGAGGACATGTGATCTGTACATTTACTTAGGATACTTTGCAGAAGGGTCTTGGGTTTGGTTTCATGCTCTTTTGTGGAAATCTCCAAATCATGAATAATTTTACCTACAATTCATATTTCTAAAAGTCCAAAGGGACAGAGGAGCTTAGCGGGAACACAGCAGGCAGGCAGAGAGGAGCACACTGTGTGCCCACCACTGCTCCTTGCCGCCCTCCGCATGTGGTCTTCAGGGTGCCCCACAAGCACAGGGCCCATGGCGCACAGCGTTGAGCAAGGCTGAAAGTGGGCAAGAGTCAAGTGCACTCTAGATACAGTCGAATAGGCAGGCTGTGCCGGCCCCAGGAAACCACCGTCCATCTGGGACAGCAGCTACGGGGAACACCGAAAGCGGAGGCGTGCTGAGGAACTTCAGGGACCCTCACCCTTGCCGCGTCTTCCCTCACTTCCATGTTTCTTCTCTGCTTCAGCCACCAGCTACTTCTGCTCAGTAAGACATGAATGAAAAATACAAATGAAAGAGAAAGATGGGGAATCCGTAATTCCTTTTCTTTTCTATCCTTCCTTCCTCATTAGTAAAGTGGGGGAGAAAACCGGTGGGATGTGTGCATGTCAATCAGTGAAAACCGCCGAGCTGGTTCTGTGCTGCGTTTCCTGTATTGAGTAAGCACAGAGTACATATGCATGCACACGATTTTACTTAGAGGGACACTGATGGAAAATAAAAGCCACTGCACAAATCATGAGAAAGACCACGGAAGAAAGGAAAAAAACTCTTCTGCTTCAGCACCTTTGGCAGGAATTTTCCTCATCTATTTTGAACAAAGGGCCTCCCCTGTTTTGTGGCAAACCCGATCCACAGTTTTTTCCTTTGTGTGAGCCCTGGAAAGCAGCAATGCTGGGGACGAGGCTGTCGCCCTTCATGCTCACTGCTGCAGTGACTGTGCTGGACAGTTAAGCTGGTTTCATCACCAGAGGGACCAATGGGAATCCTAGCAGATGGAAATTAAATGGGTTTAAATCAAACATGGATGCCTTTACCCATTTCAGAAGCACTTGGAAAGTTGGAGTTTAGTACAATTTTCAAGCTCCTCTGAAAGTTGGGGTTTAGTATAGTTTTAATTAACTTTTATTTTTATTGAGGTAATACTTTCATGTAATTTAACTCTATAAATAGTGTATGACTTTTTAAATTGAGATATAATTCTTATACTTTAATATTCACCCTCTCAAAACATACAATAGAGTACGAGCTAGTACAACCATCACCACCATTCTAAATTCTAGGTTTTATTTGGTTTTGTTTTTTGAGCCAGCGTTTCACTATGCAGTTCAGGCTGACTGTGAACCCAGTGGGCAGCCCAGGCTGGCTTTGAAGACTTGGTGATCTCCCTGCTTCAGTCTACCACGTCCTGGGGTTGCAGATGTGTGCCACTCTCCATTCCTCCTTCCTCTGATCCCTGACAACCACTAGCCTATTTTGTCTCCATGGTTTTGCCTTGTCTGAATATCTCATATCAATGAAATCATTCAAAATAAGATTGTTTGTGTCTGGCTTCTTTCACTTATCATAATGTTCCTGCTTGTGGACGTGCTCTGGCCACAGACATCAACACTTTGCTCTTTTTGATGACTGAATAATATTTCGTTGTGTGGCTATGACAAACTTTGTCCATTCATCCAGTGGAGTATAAAGTTTTATTGAAAAAGTAGTTCCAGGCTCCCTTCCTTTCTGCTCTACATCCCTGCTCCCCAAAGGAAGACGTTTTCTATGTTTAGTTCTTTCTCCTGGTCTTATTGCTATGTTTCTATATCAATCATTACGCGGCTACTTTACTTACATTTTTAGGTACCACTTCTTATATTCGTAATCAGCAAGACGAGCACTTGCCGTTTCCCACTCCCACGCACACCCGCTCTTTTTTCTTCTCCTTTGGTGTGATCATGTAGAACACTCGCTCAGTGACTATGAGCCCTTACTGCAAGCACACACAGCAGTGTTCACTGCTGATCTAAGAATCCTGTGCGTACAGGTTTGCTCTTTTGAGTCAGAACAGACTTTCTACAGGTCTCCGCCTGCTGTGCCGCCCCCGCCTCCTCAGGCTTGGGCCACTGCTCTTCCCCTTCTGTTCACGTGTCCTGGCCACCCCCAGGGATTTACACGTTGACCCTGTGCTGGGGACCCCTCCTGGTGTGCAGTCAGCCTGGTCCCCACCTCCATTCCGGGCATCACTAGCATGCTCTGCTGCTCACCTGGCATTTGCACTTGGACAACTGACCAGGCCACACACTTAAGTTGTCCAAAACAGCGCCCCTCCGTCCAGTCCTCTGGAGCCACAAGCTGCCCCTCTAGTGCATGGTAGTTCCATTCTTCCTTTGTTTGCTGAGGCCTGACCTGACTGAACCAGTCTCTCTCTCTCTCTCCCACGCCCCTCTCCTCTCTCCATACCCAATACCTATTACCAAAATATATCCACTTCTTACTGCCTCCACTGCCACTGTCCCACGTCCAGAGAGCATTGTCCCTCACTGTGTTCCTGCAGTTCCCTCCTGACAGGTCTGCCCTGCCTCCTTGGACCTGAGAGTTAATTCTCCACCCAGCAGTGAGAGTTGCCCTTTTAATGAATGAGCCATGCCTTGTCATCCCTCTGCTCAAATCTTTCAGTGTTCTTCTGTCTCACTCACACACACACACACACACTCAACTCAAATAATGCAGTAAGGTCTGGCTCGGCTATATCTTTGACCTCATCTTCATCTACTTTTCCCCTCTTCACTCTGGTCCTACAGCACCAGATTGGTGGTATACCTGGAGGCCTGTAAATTCATGCTAGCCTCAGGGCCTTTGCACTTGCTATTTTCAGCCTGTCCGTGCTTTGGTCCCAAGCAACAGAACAGCTTGCTCCTTCTCAAATGTGTCACCTGCTCAAAGGTCACCTTACTGGAGTGCCTGTCCTTGATTAGCCTGTATAAGTCAATGCTGTGTTATGACTCTATACCATTTACCTTGTCTTATTTCTCCGCTTAATATTTATCACCACCTACCACCTAACGGTACATATTTATTTTCTGCCCTCGTTCTTTCCTGGGAAGGCAGGGAGCTTGTCTGCTACGTGTGTCACTACATCTCCAGAGGTTAGAATGTGCCTGGAACACACTAAGCATTCAGTAAATATTTGACGACTGAAGGAATTAATGAGAAATGGCATTAAATACACATATTCAATCTACAGGTTGAATCTGAGAGCCAAATTTCATATTCCACATTAAATTCAATGTAGCATCCCCTCATAAATACCTCAGAAGTCAATGGGACTCCGTGTTTAATATCTTTCTCTTCCACTAAAGCGCCTCAGGGGATTCTCAGTGCCTGGCACAGGGCTGGCCTCGATAAAGCGTTTGTAGGATTGTAACACCTTAGGGGTTGTGAGAATTAATGGGCATAGCTGCTCACCAAGGTCACATATTTCCCATCCTCTAGCTATGGAAGGGATTTGGGAGTATACACTAGGTAGTATATCTAAGACTGAAAGTTCTATCCATCCACGTATCCATCCATTGGAACATTTATTGAGCTGGTATATATTGAGCATCCGTCTTTGTGAAAGTTTCTAGTTCCTAAACACTTTCTATTCTGGTGTCTAAATTACCACTCCACTCACCCTCTGCTGCCGATGTAGACATTGTTGCTTATTCTGTCCTCCGTGGAGCTGGGAACCAGCTGGGCACCAGCATCTGTCTAATCACCCCTCATCCCTTGGCAACTGTTAAGACATGCCAGGATGCTCTTTGTTGATGCCTCTCAAATTTCAAATGGGAACACTGGGTATTCAGAAAAGAGGGCTTTGACCTTTACCATACCTGCCGCTCTGTTTTCAGGCCAAGGGAAATGCCTGGTGGTTGAGGGTGAGGGTCCATCCAGCCCAGCCTAGCAAGCTCTCCTTTCTTAGTTGGGTGGAGTGGGTTGAGTCCTTAGCCAATGGCACATTTCCCGAAATCATCACAGGAGGATGGAGCCACAGAGTTGGAAGCACAGTGTGATATCAGGAGAGCAAAATTCTCTGAATGCAACTTGAAGCCTGTTCCGTTGGTGCAGAGCAATTTAAAACCCATGGGCAGAGGAATGAGGCGGAGCTGACAACAGGCTCTGAAGTCAGAGAAGGGCTGATCTGTAGTTAGGCTTGCTGTAGTTTCTCTTCCTGGCCACCAGGCTCCTCTTGCTGCCTTACAAACTCCTTGCTTTAGCTGCAAAGAAAAGGTGCCCTTGGAGGAGTTTCCTTGCAACTCTCCTCCCTGTGTTATGTAAATAAACCTGTTTTATAAGAAATTCCCCTGGGGCCCTCTCTGAGAGGAACTTGTTTTTAGGTCAGGGGCCAAGAAATGAGGTCAATTACCAACTGATACTGTTTTGCAACAATTATTCACTATTTTTATTCCAATCATTTTTTTAAAGTTGAGCACTTGCAGGAGACATTTATATTCAAGAAAAAGGAGGTAAAGGTTCATTCTTTCAAAAATAAAACAGCAACAACAACCTGAGAACCTAACTCATTTCCCCTAGGAGGGATTTAAGGCAATCCAGTTTGCACCTACATTTAAATCACGCAATTTGATTTAAACCCAGCTTTATTGTTTTGGTTTTTCTGGTTCAGAGATTACATTCAAGGAAATGCTAGCTTTCTGTTTGCCTATGAACATTCGTGAGTGGGGCAATGGGCTCATCTGTCTAGAAAAGTGAGCCCAAATTTCAGGATGTAAAGGAACTCCAAAATGGGTCCTCTCAGATGCATTTGCCTGTGCAGCAACCTGTCAGCTCTGCTGAGGTGGCATCAAGGCAGGAATACAGATGCCAGGCAGCTCTCTGGGTGTCAGGGAACTGCAGGTAAGCTGAGCACTTTCCAGTATAGCTTTGTGTTGGGCTACAGCATCTTTTGTTTTTCCTGTTCCAGCCTCTTGACACTTGCATGTGGCTGGTGCCCTTTCCCGAGGACTGTGCTTGGGAAGGAGTAGGCTGTGAGCACAGGGATAGAACAGTTAAGACACAGTTTTTCAGTTTGATTGCTTGGTTTGTGTGTGTTTTGTTTTGACTGATACTGTATTTCTCCAGACAAGCATGGCCTGTGTTTAAAGTCACTGTCTCCCCTTAGACCTCTTTCCCCAGGAGGTACAGTCTTCTGCTCTCTTGAAGGTATTTCCAGAGTCCTGTGTTCTTCACCCTAACTTCCTCTGTTTTCCTCAGATCCTCTTCCGACCCTAATGTTCCAGATCAGCATGCTCGGCCCACTTTCTGGTCCATTTCCACTTCAACCAAATGTCCTTTCAGTAAGGAGTCTGTAGGTGCAGAGGACCTTCTGGACTGAGGCTTCTCAAGGAACTTGTGCAGGCAGATTCCCCCACTGATACCCAAAAAGCACTGTTTGTTTTTGATGAAAAAAAAAAACCCAAAAGACCCAACCAGGTGTAGAGAGATAAGAAGCAAGTCTCAGGAAGTTAAGCCACAGAAACTGGTGACTCTGGGTGCCTTTTTAAATTCTGCCATCAGCTCCCCGTGTGACCTTGAGTTTCTAAGACTTATCAAAAAATACACAGAACCTCAGATAACTTCCCAGGGCAATTTTGAGCAATAAATATTAATTGGTTAAATCATGCAGTGATTATAAATCCTTTTACATATGCAAAGCTGTGTATATACTAAGTAGTTCTACATGACTTACTAAATAACTGCCCTAGTGGAGAGAAGTCCACACTGCTTTCTCTGTATGAATACGAGGAGCCAGCCTCCAATCTTTGTTGTAAGCCAGATGCTCACCCTAGATGGTCTCCTTTCCTTTTCCAACAACTTTAAGTGGCCCACACCATCATTTCCCCCTTTTTAGAGACAAGACACTGACACGCAAAGAAATTCGATAACTTCCCAAAGTCTTGTAGCCGGAAAGGAGCCCGAACCCTGACTCTGTTCCATTTTTCAGAGTTTCTGGGATCCACATGCTGCCCACCTATGTCCAGAAGTCTATCAAGACACTGCAGAAAAGTTCTAATTCATTCAAATATTTGGTATATTTGGATTTAAAAAAATAAGGTACAACTAATACTTGAACTGTATACAACTACACATATTAAAAAATGACTTAATTCTGATACTAATCCTATGAAACTGACCCTACTATTCCTAGCTTACAGATGAGGAACAGAGATGCTAAGAAATTTGTCCAAGTTTACTCAGCTAGCAGAAGACACTGGGCAGTCCCATTATCAAGAAATCAAGAAACAGGCCCAACCAGTATAGACACTCCCCAACTTAGGGTGAGGTTACATTTCACCAAGCCCACTGTAAGGTGGAAAGAGCATCAGCCCAAATATATTTAATACACCTGTCCACTGAGCACCACAGCCTGGCCTTGCCCACCCTAAACACGTTTGGGACCCTAACCCCCAAAGCCTATAGCTGGGCAAAAGCACCTTCTGCAAAGCTCATTTTAAAATAAAGTATTGACTCTGTCATGACATGTACTGACTATGGCACCGAAAGTACAGTAAGACCCTGACTTATGAACAAGTTCCATTCCAGGAGAACATTCATTAAGTCGGATTCATTCCTAAATCCAGTAAACTGAGTCTTAGATAGTACATGTCTGAAAGTTTGCACCTTGAATGTTCACGAATCCAAGACTTACTGTATAAATAAGAATGGTGTTATGGGTACTTCTCAGTAACACACTGTTATGACTTGTGTCTAGATGTCCCCCCTAAAGACCCATACAGTTTTAGATGGGGCTCTTTCAGAGGTAGCTGAATCTAGAGTGTGTGACTGACTCCTAGTGCAATGCTGGGAGTAGGGGTATGAGTGCTATACCCGCCCTAGGGTGGGTAGCTGCATACAATATAGGGGACAAACAGAGACTTATCTCCTCTGGCTCCTCACTTCTTGCTTTTGCTGTCTTCCTCTGCCATGAACTGCTGAACTCTGCCATGTGCCGCTGCTTTGGAGCCAGCTGGCTGTGAGCTAAATAAACTTTTCCTCCTTTAACCTTGGGTGTTGTTTATTTTGTCTCAGCAATGAGAAAAGTAACTAAGACACATAGGATTAGTGTTCACTAAAGTATGTTTCTACTGAATACATATCACTTTTGTATCACCAGAAAGTTACACAGTCCTAAGGCAAACCATCCTAAGTCATGGACTATTTCTGAAAATATAGGATGTTGAATTCGACATATTCTTACAGACTCCAAGGGTAGACCTTGCAGCTCAATTTATTCATCTGTAAACTGGGCCTTTGCCACTGAAGTCTGCCAGTTCCCTAACTAATCTAACAGGTCCACATTTCCCAATCAAAGCAGAGAGAATAGTCACATAGTTTCAGAAATAAGTGAGGAGCAAAGATCATGGTTTCAGGAATTTGAAAAAAGTCAGGGTGACTTAACCATGCAGGTTTGGAATTTCATTTAGGAGTCTAGAGAAGCTTGAATGCAGAAACCCTAGTGAGACTTTAGGAGACAGATATAGAGAAATGAACCATGTTTGTGTTTGTGGGAGTAAAAGCTAGCCTGGAGTACAGAGGGCCCTTGTTGAGAGCAATGCTATATAATTTTGTGGAGAAAATCATTTCACAATTAACTTGTGGTTAAGCTTGCCTGAGGACCAGTATCTTTGTGACAGAAAATGTCCCTCCACCAGCCAGTGTGTTTCAGTTTATTGGTTGCCGAGGTAATAGTTCCTGATCCAGATTTGGTTGCTCCTGTCTCTTAGAAATGGCTGGTCACTATCATGCATAGCTGGTCACTTTGATGCTCATTGTATAAACCAATTCCCCATTGACAAGCCATTCTGCCTCTGTCCTTCCTGCTTGCTTACTCCATATAAGCCCTAGACCACCAAAGATTAGGGCCCGATATTCTGGGGAAGATCCTGATCAGTGCCCTTCAGCATAAATAAATCTGCCTCCAAACCCTGAAGTTATTTTGGTGTTTCTGCTTGCTGTTGCATCTTGATGCTGCATCTTGCCCTTCCATCCAGCCATGGTATGCGGAAACATAATTCCACGTGCCTCCAGTCATGGTTCAAGCCTCCATGGTCCTGTGATGTGATGCCCCAGGGCAAGATTATGTCAGCCGAAGACATCTTGGGTCCAGGGGAAAGGACACATTTCCTTATTAACTTGCTAGCTCACCCCACCATCCTCACCAAAAAAGACCCTTATCAGCATGAGATCACTGCCACTTTCCGAGTCATCCAGTAACCTCTCCAGTTACATGTGCACCCACTAAATAGTGGACGGCTCAGAGTGTCTCTGTCTTTGCCCATCCTGAGGCACTGATCTCCAGTCCCTCCATCACACATTACTAAATTTGTCCCTGTTTCTTATTTCATCCTTTGCTTTACCCATCATATACGCAGTTAGGGACCTGGGCCAGGTCCCGGATAGGCCCTGCAGAGTATAACTAGAACAGGAGAGCAGTCTGCAGTAGGTGGTGTGCAGCTTAATGAACCCTGTTGGGATAGTGATTTGTGACTTTAGACTTGATATTGGGAGAGGAGGGGTAGTCACAATTCCATCATCCTTATAATCCAAACCTTCCGGTAAAGCCAGTCTAGAAAGAGCACACGTGGGCTTTTGTGTGGGGCCGATGTGGGTCCAGTCATTTCTATCACTCTGTACTCTTCATCCTGCATCAGGGCCTGAGTTTTTCCCTTGATAAAATAGGGATCACATTGATAGCAATCAGGTACAGTTGTCCCTCACTATATCGCGGTTCACTTATTGTGGCTTTACTGTATCGCAGGTTTTTAAAAAAATATATACCCAATTCTGTATCATGGAGCTTTCACTTTCTCACAGGATTTTGCAGCATATAGGTATTTATATAATATTCATGATTTTAATTATTTTTGTCGAAAATTTGAAACAATATAAAAACTGTTAATTCATCACTTCTCGGCCTTTTGGCAAAGACGAAGTGCAAAAAATGTTAATTCAAACATATTAAAAGAATATTAAATAGAAATAAGATACAGTACGCATTTCATCAGTAGATGAAGACCGTACTGTACATAACAGAAATGCAGTACGCCACAACCACTTGCACAAGTTTGCCAATGTGAGATTGTGCAGAGCACACTGTACTGATGGAACAGAAGGAGGCAACCACAGCACTACATCCTGGGTGCTGATCGGCTCAGTGGCTATAGCATCTGTTTGCTCTCCCACATTGTGCCCATAAGTTCAGCATCTCCCCGTGTGTTTAAGAGCATATGAAGTGTCTACAAGAGTGTGGGAAAGGGTAAGAGAATGGGAAAAGCTTGTAGGAGTGTGGGAAGGGTTTGTAAAGCCTTAAAATATATATAAATAATAAAATAAATATAATGCCGCTACTTTGCAGATTTTCACCTGCTGCGGGGGTCTCTTGGATGTAACCCCTACAATAGGTGAGGGGCCGCTGTACTCGGTAAAGCTATTTTTCATTCCAACTGGACTGAGTTGCTTTTCTTGCCACCCTCATCTCAATCCTAAGAAAACCGAAACCTAAATAATTCAGCAGTGATGAAAGTCTTTGACCTTTGATGAGGAATGATGTTGCTGTGTTTGCCCTTGTTCTGTTCCAGTTGCTGCAGACTCTCAGCATGCTTCGTCCTGATCACAGGGAGGTAAGTTGGGACACAGTGACCTGCAACAAAAGATCTGCACATATTCAGAGATAGACGTGCTCCCAAAGGTAAATAGAGGAAAGTTCCACTTAAACCATTACAGGCAGTGGTATGGTTTGGCTCTGGAATGTCCTCCTAAGGTCTATGTGTCAAATACTTGGTGCTACGGGCTGGTGCTGGTGGTGCTGGTGGGGACTGAGGTCACTGAGCGCCTGCCTTCACAGGCAGCTGTGGGATGCTGGTATCTTCCTCTGTCTCTCATTCCTGGCCGTGAGGGGAGCAGTTCTGTTTTATCATATATACCTCGCCATGAACTGCTGCCTTGCCACATGCTCAAAAGCAACAGAGTCTATGAACGGCCTATGAACTGAAACTTCCAAAACTATGAGCCAAAATTGACTTTACATTTTTAAAATCGATTTCTTTCAGGTATTTGCTGTAGTAGCCAAAAGCTAACTAACATGTAAGGATTCTCCTTCCTCCATCCTGTTTCCTTTCTTCTGCCTTGGATAAGAACAGATAGGCAAAGGCTGGCCAAAGGATGCTTGACCTCACAGGAGATGGCCATTCAGGGGAGGAAACTCCATTACAAAGCTCTTCAGTTCCCCAAATGGAAGAAAGAGCGCCTGTAACCATTACTCCAAGAGGAAGTGGAAGACAGGAATGTCACATCCATGAATACAAAAGGGCTGGTTGGAGAGGGTGGGGAAAAGCTGACCTTTATTCCACGCTTATTGTTGCTATAACAAACGACTACTAATAACGGCTTAAAACAACGTGATCTCATAGCTGGAAGACAGAAAACCAAAGTTAGTAGGGAACTGTTCCTTACGGAGGCCCTAGGGGAGTTTCTGTTTCTTTACCTTTGCTGAAGTGTCGGTCTCTCCTCAGATTGTACACCTTATTTGCCAGTTTTTAAAAAAACTCTTCCAGCTCCTGAAGCCTGCCTGTGTCCCTTGGGGGATGGATTTAAACCGCCTCTACATTGACCTCTGTCTTCTTCACTCTGAGCAATGCTGTTTCTCCCTCTTCGAAGGACCCCTGTGACACGGGCAGGATCCCTCCCATCTCAAGATCCTAATTCAAACAATCTGCAAGGTCTCTTTGCCTTGTTAACGTCTTCACGGGTTCCAAGGTTAAGGGCACAGGCGTCTTTAAGGAGCCATGCTCAGCCCACTGCACTGAAGTTTGATATCTGGATATTTGACTCATCTTTTCATTAAGTCTGAGATCTCAAACAACTCACTTTTCTCAGTCATGCCACCCCTGCCCGTGAAATGGAAGTAGCAGTGCTTCCCTTGATCTGCTTGCGTGAGGCCCCGCAGGGGCGCCCTCCACAAATACTTGTGGCCTGATGAATTGACAGCGAGGGACAGGACGCAGGCAGGGGTACTGGAGCTCTTGGCAGCGTTGGAATATTGAGTCCTTGAGAAAAGAGACTTCGAGCCGGAGCTCAGTGCGCAGGAACTGGGAGGGTCCTGGGATGAACCCCGTGGGGCGCGTGAGAGCCCCAAGGCTGGGCAGGGGGAGAAACTGAGTTCTGTGAAGGTGCAGCAAAGGTCCATACGGAACTTGGCGCTGGCTCCGGTTAGGGTGGGAGGCCAGACTTGCATGGCCCTGCATCAACTTATTAGATATGAGTTTCCCTGGGGAAATAACTCAGGGGAAATAATAGTATTTACTTATTAGTATTACTGTGAGAATGCAAAGAATGGAGAAAGTATCACGTCGGGTGAGTCCACGATGTCAGTTTTGGGGGTTAACACCGCTCTGGCATTTCCTCCTTATCTTTTTGGAAGCAAACTCAGATGTTTAAGGTGGGAGCCGGAAGGGAAAGAGAAGAATCCTGTGAGAGCAGAACCAGATTTCGGAGACACACGAGCGAAGTCAGGGATTGAGGATTTAAGGATAGGAGTAGGGTAAGAACACAAACCTGGGGCCACACTGCCCAGGTGGGACCACCAGGTACGCTGCTGACTAAGGGGATGAGCTCGCAGGCCCCTTCTAAGAACTGAGGAAGACATGCGAGCAAGTCTCCTCCACGCTGCCGGACACATAGTCGGTGTCAGACCTGTTGCCATCATGTTCCTGCACCACATTTCACCCACAGAGGGACGGGGAGGGAAGAGGCCTACTCTTCGGACCCTGCAGACTCCCCAGCAAGTTTGCCATGCTTCAGGTATTCAAACCCAAATTCCTATGGTTGTACAAAAACTGTTTTATCTGTTTCCAGGTTAATCCTTCACCAGGCGTGATTCCTGGGATTAAGTATTTAATCATTTACAATTATAACAGAGTGGTCAGAAAGGGTGACATTGTCTTTACTATGAGGCGGGACTGCACAAGAAGAAAGATTTGGGAGAAAATGATTGTACGTGTCAATGTTCCTTAAGAATCCTGGGCCTCCATTCATGGTAAAATAAAGTACAGTGAGGGAGGTTGAACTGTAGCATTGTATGATTGTTTGATTTTTTTTTTTTTTGCATGGAAAGTTAAAACCTGAGGAACTTCCAAACACCCCAACCCTTACAGATCAGCTGCTTGTATATTACCTGCCTCCGATTACTCTTCCCGTGGTCTGTCCCAGAGGCAAACCCAGGCTGAAAGCATTGCCGAAGACATGTATCTCCAGCATGACGCTGCGCCTACGTGGTTTGTTTGAACGGGGAGATGCCAAGAGAGGATTAGGAGAACATTCTTTCTGCGGAGAGCCCAGCCCTGGGTGGGAGCTCTTCCTCAGTTCTTTCTCTGCATCAAGTTGAAAACACTCCAGATGTTTACTGTGATTTTCGTTTTCAAAAATGTCTGGGCCCACTTGCGGAGATACTGTTTCCCTGGGCTCAGGCTGGCCCCTCTGGGCGGGCTGCTCTGCCACCTGGGGTGGGACAAAACACAACCCGAAGCAAGCCGGAGTCACCGGGCGAGCCTCTTGCTCAGACTTATTTAAACCTTCTCCAAGACCAACTCCTCATTAGCACCTTGGGGTTAAGGGTCACAGGAAAGTTTCTTCTCCATCTACCATGTCAGCATTTCTCTTTTTGTTTTTGCAAGTGAGCAATAGAACAAACACATGAAGTAAGAAGGGCAATGGTGCTATTCAGATCTTTCAGGACACAGAGAATTCCTGGTGACTCAAGTTTTTGGCACTAAGGGAGATACTTAGCAGACAGGACCATGTCCTTGGCTTTTAACTTTGTGGACTTCAGTGTAATGCAAGTCAGTTCATACAGTTCACAGAGATGTCACTCGGCTGGAGCTGACCACCCATTTCCTGCAGTAACTTTTTGCATCAGAGGCCCAGTTGATGCTCAACCTTGTGATTTTTATTTCCTAGAAAAAAGTTAAGAAGCACAAGCAGACAGCCATGGGACTTAAGGGAAAAACCCCTAAACAAAACGTGTCTGAAATCTACGCCCTGTCCTGCTCACCATCTCCCATTCTACCACCCTCAGGCAGGTTCCTACTTACAAAAGCCTTTGTTTTGGGGGGGGATTGTTTGCGTTTTTGTACTGGGTTTGAACCCAGGGTCTTTGCACTAAGCTACAACCTTTTATTCTTTTCTTTTCTTTTTTGGAGACAGAGTCTTGCCAAGTTGCTACATTGCTCAGGGTGGGCACAAACTAGCCATCCTTCTGCCTCAGCCTCCCAGAGTGCTGTGATTATAGGCATACCCCACCCAGCTACAATACTGCTTAATCAGTCTGCCTGAGTTAATGCTGGCAGAACCCTTGTTTGTACTCTGTATACTCAATAGCCAGGATGCTTTTCAAAAAGTGTAAATTAAAACAAGACACTCGGACAAAAACTCCACAGTACTACCTTTGGGCACAGCAGAAGTCCCTCGTTCTCATGGTGCATGTGTGGGGACCGGCATGGAGTGTCCCCTGCCAGTGCTTGTCTCTTCAGGCTTGACCCATGATCCTTTAGCCGCACTAGACTTCCAGCTTTTGTAAGTACTCTTTTAAGCCTGAGCCCTTTGGACATGCTGTTCTGTTTAGAAATCTCCTTCACCCACCTCCTTCATTCCAGTGACCCTTCTCCTATTCTTTAGCCTGTCTTTTGTTCATTTGTTTGGCTGGTGTGGGGGGTTTTGCTGTTATTTTGTTTTTTGAGACAAGGTCTTGCTAGATAGTTCAGGTTGCTCTTGAACTTACTATGTAGCTCAGGCTGGCCTTGAACTCATGATGATTCTCCTGCCTCAGCCTCCTAAGTGCTGGGATTACAGGCCAAGTATGAGCCACCACACCCAGCCTTAGCCTAACCTTAAATACCACTTTCTATGGAAGAACTTCCCTGACTATCCAAGCAAAATGAGAATTCTCATTTTTATTGTGAATCTCTATTTCAGTCTTGTTCATAGGTTTTTTCATTTGTTTTTATTTGTTGCTTACTTGGGCTTTTTTTCTGACTTATTTTCTGCTTCCCACACTTGAATATAGCAGGAGAAAATCATGCTTTTCTTTTTCACCGTTGTATCCCTTGCATGTAACAATGCATGTAGCAGGAAGTTAGGGACTGGACACACACTGATTAAACGAAGGCCCACTTTCCTCTTTTTAGGGTGTGTGCTCGCAGTACCTGTGATAACACTCTTCGTGGGGAGTCGGTGCACGTACATAACACATCTTAATTTTTTTCTCATCCCCTTCCTCTCCCCAAACACCACGTTTTTCTGCTGGGGGTTTTAAGTATGGATAAACTTTCATGCAGTAGCCTGCTTATAAAGTTTTAATTGTATTAAACGCTGTGTGACATGCCAACCTGGCATGATCAATGACTCCTAAATTCCATTGAGATTTTTTTCCCACTCAGTACCTTAGGTTCTGTTATCACATCCTTTGTGAGTTCCATGAATGTGAATGCAGTTTCACTTTGTGTTTTGTGAGCTGCTTTACCTCCCATGCCCCCAGCAGAGCTTGGCATATGGCACTCGCCCCGTATGCACTGCTGTTCTGCAGGGGCCTCCCAGGGTGAAACCTCTAAGCCGACCCGATCCGGCGCCAAGGCCGCAAACATTCGGAGCAGGGGTGCTCTGAGTTTAGAGACTGGCACCGCATCACCAGACATAGCCCTCCACAGTGTGCTGTTGGACCTACGTAATATTTTAAATTGGTTTAAAACAGTTGCTAGTATTTAAAACCAGTGAGATTTCATATGAAACTCTCAATGCCAGTTTTTGTTAAAAAGTGAGATCTTTCTGCATCAGGGTTTCCTTGCCACGTGCACAATAGACTGAAAGTAGGTAACAGCTGCCCCTTTGGAGGTGTGAGGCGGCTGGCTCACCCCCCCGCCCGCCAATATCTCTGTCAGTCTCCTCTCAGCCTTTCTTTCAATCTCCCTCTGTCTTCCTCTCCATCTCTCGCTCCCTCCGTCTCTCTCCCCCACTGAAGATCAAAGCCATGGCCTTGCAGTACTAAGCACACTGAGCAACACCCTCAGGTTCCATTTGCTTTTTCTAACAGATTTTATTGACAGAAGAATCCTACTCCATTACAATCATTCCAAAAACAATCGTGGGGGTTTTTAAAGCTAAGCAAATAAGAATTCCTTCTGAAAGTTCACCTAAAATTAAGAACTAATTCAGAAAGTATTTGCGCAAGACAGAGATGGCCTTGTGCCTGATGAGTCCCTGTGAGATTTGTTCAAAGCTCTCTGCAAGTGGCACAGTGGATAGTGGCCGGAATAGAAATCGCTTGTCCTTGAGGTCTCCCATATTGTTGAATTCTGGTAATGGAATAAGAAGCAGAGCTCATTTCTTCCTCTCAGGACACTGAGAGGAAGCTAACTCAACTTGTCATTATTGAAAACCACCACACCGCAGATTTCCAAAGGAAGAACAACATTCATACCTATTCCTGAGCGCCACACCTCGCAAGTTGGCCAACAACCAATGCCTGATAAGCCCAGCGCATGCACGGCCCCGCTGAGGGAGAGTTAGCAGCGAGGGGTCCTCTCCCTCACCATCCTTGCGGCAGTGTGGGAATCGGAGTCCCAATACGGATGCCGGAAAAGAACAATGTGAACAACTGTGGGTGCTCACGCATTAAAAAGGGCTGCAGTTACATTTCCTCGGGAAATACTCTGGCTGCGGAGTAATACAGCCAACACCAGGGGTGATTTATGAGACCTGCAAACAAATTTGGCCCAAGTGATGCTGGCCAGTTTCAAAATGATATTAGTTTTATCATGAGCGTTTTGCTTTTTTAATTTTTTTTTTTTTTTGTCTCCATTAACTTGTTTTGGTCACTGTGGGCAAAAAATAGGCCTGATGAGGGGAAAAACATCCAGGACTGCTGAGTTTGATTTAGTCTAGCAATTAGATACTTTTTTATACGGCTACTAATTGTCTCTTAAAATAAACTCGAATGCTATGAAAATGGATGTCACAGTCTAAAATTACTCACCTATTTTGAAATCAAATTCATAGTTCCACTTAAATGTTTACAGAGTATAGTAAAAAATAAGAACTACAAAATTATAAAATGTTTAAGTATAATTTATGAGGAATTTATCATTCGTGATTTAATTAGGTAGTTTTTTGCAGCTGTTCAGGTTCATTTCTGATTAAAAATATCTTGCTCTAACAGTAGTATTACAAACCAGGAGTTTTACCACAGAGTTTGCTGTCTTTTTTCCCATTAAAAGTGTAAAACCAAGAATGCAAGAAACTGGAAATGGGTGATTTTTAAAGTATGGAAAATTTAACATGTAGTCATCCACTGGACAGTGGTACCATTCTATGCTGAACCTTCCACTGGAACTGATCTGGAGTTTCTGGTCCGTATTGACTGCCCAGTCCTCCCTTACCTTGCCCACTTTGGCCTCATTGCTGGGAATTTGTTCACGCATTCATTCTGAAGTGAGGGTCTCACTGTATTGCCCAGGCTGGTTCTGAATTCCTGGGCTCAAGTGATCCACCTGCCTCAGCCTCCCAAGTAACGTGCAGGCAAACTACCTACGAGCTTACTAAAAATATAAATGTCTGTGAACCTTCTGGTTGCTTATTTCTAGGTTGAAACCTAGACGTTTGTATTTTGTAATAGAAATGACCAACCGAACGTGTTAGGAAGCCAATGCCCAGTTGCAGAGGACTTCAGAGATGCTACAGAGACCTGAAATGGATCCACTCTCCGCTGTCTTCAAACTCGAGTGAGCCTGGAACCCAGGATTTGAACCAGGCAAGACCCCTCCAGGCTGACTTGGTACTGTGCTTAAATTCCAGCATCTCAGAATCAAATGCCTAATCTGGGGTGTGCAATTGTAAAGGGACTGACAATCAGAGGACTTGGGTTCCAGGCATCTTGCTTCCAACTTGCTGTGTGAAATCAATTTCATTTGGGGATTACATCTGTACAATGAAGGAGGTAGTACAAATGGTCTCTCAACTGAGGATTGCGAATGGATGACCCCAGACTATATCCAACCCGCAGATTGATTTTACCTGAGCCTGTGTAGTGCTTGAAAACAAATTCCAATTAGAATCAAAATTGCTATATTTCATCAAAGAAAAAATTCTAGATTCTCATTTTCCCTTGGAAAGCTGGAAATTCTGGGCAAAAATGAGGCTCTCATTCTTACACAGTAATTACTGCTAGGTAGAATGTGTTTGTTCTTTTAAAAGGGTCATAGGTCCTTATATTCTGACAAGAGTCACCCCTGTCACTCACTAGCCTGCTCCTACATTTATGTGTTTTGCTTGGAGCTGCAGATGTTATTGCTGTTGACTCTTGTCCCAAGGTCACTTCCAGGGCTAGCATTCCTTGATTCCCCAGATTGCGTTTGAGGGCTGGGACCTGCGCCTGCCTGACCCTCAGCAGCTGCTGGTTCCTCCTGAGTTTTTGAATCAGAAGAACCATTTCTTTGGTGCTTTTTGTGAGTAGAGGGGGTCTCTGAGGAAGAAGCAAAAGACAGCAGTAGAGGGCTGAAAGAATGTGGTGTCTGCTTCTGCAGAAATGACTCTAAGACCTGAAATCCCAGTGTTTAGAAATTCCTTGGTGCACCAGGTGGGTCCTATCTAGGCTGAGTGTTTGTACCACTAGTTACCTGCAGTGCCAGCAAGAGAAGCACGGTACTACATTACCAGGTTTATGCACATTATCACGATGGTTGTATGGCACGGAGTCCAAAATCCTTGCACCAATATAATTACTGTGTGACTAGAATTATTGAAAAGAAGTGGCTTTTTGGGGAAAACCAACATAGGAAAATGTTTCCAACTTTTTCAGAACCGTCTTAAGCCTGAAGGTGGGACAGTGAGGGCTGGGAGACATGTTTGGGGCCGCTCTTGGACTGGTGCTGACCTGCTCGTGGACTCACCCAGACTCACAGTTAAGGGAGGAATT
This sequence comes from Dinomys branickii, assembly GCA_004027595.1. Lineage (NCBI taxonomy): Eukaryota > Metazoa > Chordata > Mammalia > Rodentia > Dinomyidae > Dinomys > Dinomys branickii. Next base: position 72,725 of record PVLD010006784.1, on the reverse strand, counting down.
CACATAGTCAGAACATATTTTCATACCATTCTGCCTTCACAATATACCACATGCCAATACAGGCCAGTGTAGGTATTATTCACATCTTCTCAAGACAAGTTAAGGTCCAAAACATACTCCTTATGATCACTTAATTCAAACCAAACATTCTTGAACCCTAATTATGGGAAAATCCTCTGTGACAGGGATAGATACCATTTGAGCCCAGAAACTAGTATATACTTTAGATACCTTGCAAGAGACAAAAATACTCTTTGGATTTTTATTTCTTTTGCATTGCTAAGGATTGAGCCCAGGGCCTTGCTCATGCTAAGCATGTGCTCTACCACTAAGCTATATTCTCAGCCCTTTTGAAAATTTTATTTTAAAACAGGGTCTTGCTAAGTTATCCAGGTTGGCCTCAAACTTGAGACCCTCGCTCCTCAGTCTCCAGAGTCACTGTGATTACAGTCACACGCCACCATGCCTGGTTCCCTTTGTATGTTTTAAAGTCATCTATTGTTCAGAATAAACAATGTGCTATGGAAATGGCTGAGGATATCACCCACGTTGGGCCTGGAAGGATGCGTTGTGTTGGGTGGTGAAGTGGCAAAGAGCTTTTGGGCAAAGATTCTTATGATACTGACACATGTTTGGAGTCTACTACGGCAGGAGTTAAAGCTTCTTGGGTAATGATAAAAATAAAAAGGGCCGAGAATTAGAAGACATACTGTTAGAATGCTAAGCTACAGCCAAGTCAAGAGAGCCTTGAATGCCATGCTAAGGCATTAAACTTTATTTACTGAGGCCTCAGAAAAATCCTACGTTTGTTTTAGAAAAATAATCCTGCAGCAACACCAGGGATAGAGAGAGAGGGATGACGGAATTGGAAGGGAGGGAAGAGATACAGGTATTTTGAAGTTTCTGACCTCGATTTGTCACTGTCTTCTTTCTTGAATCTAAAAAATAAATTCCTATTAACTTACATTTTGTTTAAATACATGGTTTAATGTTAATTAAGGCTTAGGTTTGAATAACAGCCATCCAAGTAAATTGATCTGATGTTTTTGTGTATTTGTTTTGTTTTCTTTTGGTGCTGGAGATTGAACTCAGGCACCAGGCAAGCCGTCTGCCACTGAGCTCAGCTCTGCTCCCAAACCCTGAGTTATTTCTGTTAAATAAAGAACGCCCACACTCTATATTCTGAGCACTACTTCATTAAAATGTAGAGCCAAAAATCTCCCCACAGTTCAATTCTCAGTTTTATGAATTAAGAGAACCTCTTCCTTTGCTTTTCTTTCTGAATTTCCTGGGGCCCTTTCCTTCTCTTCTCTTTCCTTCTTTAGTCTGATTTTCTGGTACTTTATGAACCATACAGCAGAGTTCAAGCACTGAAGCAGAAATGTCAGTTTTAGATACAGTTTGGGCGTGAATGACCCCTATCTGCCTGCTCATTTTTGTTGTAGAGGGCTGAGACTGTTTTGAAGTGCATGGAATGGAAACTAGTACGTCAAGGGTGGTAATAAGCCAACAAGCAAGAAATTTGATTATGACAAGAAGAATCAAAATAAGCATAACCCACTGATGAGATGAAACACACCCACACATCAATATTTCCAGTATGTTTTACACTCGTCCATTATGTATGGAACCTGTTTAGTCTGGTGGAAAATGCATAATTTTCAGTAAAGTCTACCAATGACAGTCCTTTGGACTTGAAGGGGAAAGGGAGCCCTTCGGTATAAAACACAGTTATGAATGTGTGAAATGTCTTGTTGTTGGGTCTGGTAGCATTGCCCTGCTCTGGCAGAGACACACTTAAACATCCAATTCCTATGCATATGGAAAATGACAGCTGATAAGCAATATAAGGCTGTTTCATGAATTTCACTTAACTTGGGACACTCTGCCACCAGCATGCATGGATGAAGTAAAATTCAATGACAAGAAAAGGCTGAATTTAATCATTCATTATTTTGCTAATACTTGTATTATTTTGAAGAATTCACAAACTCCTTTGTGAATATTTTTATTAAATATTAATATTTCTACTTATAAATCAATATTAATAAAAATATTACAATCTCAGAATGCTGTAGTTGGAGAGATGGCAAAGAGCATGTAGCATACTCACAGAATTCACATTTTTAATTTTAATGCAAATTTTTCATTTTTTTCCCAGAAGAACTCACATTTTGAGTCAAGAGAGGAAGGGTACTTGAAGACACCTCCCTCCCAGTGCCTAAAAACTGATGGTGATGGATACTAAGACACTATGGCAGCAATCCTGGGTCATTTAATCACAAAAGCTGCAGTGCAGTCTGAGATTATTTATCCTATTCCCCATGCTCTGTAAACCATAGTCAAGGTGGAGGCCTCCTGAGGACTGGGCAGCTGCTTACTAACTGTGAGTCTAGCTCAAAAGATCTGAGCTTTTAATGCCTCAGTTTCCTCATCTATAACATGGAGACAATAATTTTTAAGGGTTGTTTTAAGTTTTAAATGAGATAGTTCATCAAAAACAAGATTTGTGGGCCGGGGTATAACGCAGTGGCATAAGCGCCTGCCTGGTAAGTGCAAGGTCCTGAATTTGATTCCTGGTACAAAAAACCCCACAAGATTTGTGAACTGGCTACAGTGGCACGTGCCTATAATCCTAGCTACTCAAGAGGCAGCACAGGAGAATTGCGAGTCTCAGGCCAGGCTGTGCAATTTAGCCAGATCTTGTCTCAAAGTGAAAATACTTGAAAGGGTAGGGTGAGAATGTAGCTCAGTGGTAGAGCACTTGCCTAGCATCCTAAGGCCCTGAATTTAACCTCCAGCACTCGTGGAAAAAACTCTATATATCACCTTTGGCAGAGTTGACACTGGATGCTCCTTTGTTGTGGGAGGTTGTGTTCACCGTAGGATGTTCCTCAGTCCTCCCGGACTCGAGCCACTAAATGCCAATATCTCCTCCTCGCACTCCCACCCCACATCCTCACAGTTAGACCTGTCCCTGGCACTGTCAACCATTCCTTTACCCAACCAAGAATGTATCTGGCACAAACAAATGCTCAGAAAAGATTAGCTATTATTCTATCATTTTGTACAGTTAAGGAGCAGCAATCTTTCTTTTCAGTGCAAGGGTTGAATCCAGAGAGTAATAAGCCAACTCCCCAGGCCTTTTTCCCTTTATTTGAAGACAGGGCCTTACTAAGTTACCCTGGCTGGTCTGCACTCATGATCCTCCTGCCTCGGACTCCCCGAGCAGCTGACGTCACAAGTGTGCCTCACTGTGCTTCGCCCAGGAATAGCAATTTTAAACTCACAGAATCTTTGTTCCATTTCTGTCCCTCATGCGAATATACAGAAGAATGGTCAAAGGCAAGGAGCAGGACAGGGCAAGCCATAAGCTCTAATCAGTTCCTGAACAGTTTCATTAAGTGGAGGCATTTGGTGCCTTCGACTATGTAGAAGGTGACTCAATATGCAACCCGTGGCTACATCCTGATATTTACCAAGTTTTACCAGGCCCTGGAGATGCCCAGGTAAAGACAGTGGGGTTACTGTACCAGGCCTGCTGCATGAGCAAAAGGGAAAAGATCCTCGGTTCAGTCTCGAGGATGTTGTTACCAAAGTTGCACTCTGGTGAGCCAAGCTGGGCCGATGTGACTCCCACGCATCTCTTACCTCTCATCTCGCACTGCAGCTGTTACTTAACCCACTGACCCAGATAGCTGCTTATTAACATTTAATACACGTTGGAGGGTTAGTGGTCTTTAAACAAAAACATGGAGAAAAGTTTCCAATTTGCTTTCAGCTCACTGACCTTGAACGATTACATGAGTACTTCTGTAAAGCTCTAGGCTATCATGGCTGTAACTGTGGCATGTGACTGTTTTTAAAGAAAAAATGGACAATTTGTAAAAGAGAGCTTTCTCCTCCCCCCCGCCCCCACATAAACATCCATTCGTGTAACAAATGCTGATGAGCTCCTGTTGTCCTGAACATGCTGTGCTGGAGGCGTGAGATTTAGACACCCTCTTCATTTTCCAGTGCTTGTTGTGGGGGAAGCAGGGAGACACAAACAAGTCAACGATGGTGTACAACCCAGTGTGACTGCAGTAAGTCAGTGGGTACATGGGACTGGAAATACATCTGAGGCCCACCACCCCATTCTTTAGAGTTTGCAATATTAGGACACTATTCACAATAGCTAAGATGTGGAATCAGTCTAGGTGCCTATCAATGGATAAAGGAAATGTAGGATAAATACACAAGGGAGTATTATTCAGCCATAAAGAGGATGAAATCTTGTCATTTGCAACAAAACAGATGGAACTGAAGGACATTATGGTAGCTAAAATAAACCGGTACCAGAAGACAAGTACCGCATATTCTGTTGAGTATGTGGAAGTTTAAAAACAGTTGACCTGAAAGTAGAACAGGGTTGCTCCTAGGGTTGTAGGGGTGGGGAACGTGGGAGAAGGGTGGGTATATGCAATGAATGCATGCTGTGTGCACATATGGAAATGCCACAGTGAGTCTCATTAATATGTATAATTGACTTATGTTAATAAAAAAGAAAACCCCAATGGAACCACCCAAAAGACAAAAGAAAAGAGGGCAATCCTTACCACTTTCCCTTTCTAAATAAATAGTCATGCTGAGAAAAACACAGCCTTCTCTTAGGAGGGACACCAGCTGCAGCGAGTGGCCCTCACGCGTACAAAATGCAAAAGTGTCTGCGAATAAGAATGTTTAATTTACATAAATATTTATTAATTCCTATGTTTATTCCAGAAGATATGTTATGTAGATAAATTTGGCAAATAGAAACCCATTTTATTTTTAAATCATAAAAGTAATACATGACTGTATTTTAATAAAAGTTCAGAGATACAAAGAGAAGTGAACTTTCCTACCTACCTCCCCAACTCCTGCATCCAACCTTTTAGTCAAGGATGAACAAAGAACAATTGGGTGCCTGCCCTCCCTGTCAATGATATCTTCGTATAGCAGGCAGAGCCATACAAAAAAACAAATGATCCACACCTCTGTAGGATTCAACCTAATATTTACCCTAATTTGAACCACCCTACACTAATCATTTTGTAACCTCCTCTTTGCCTTTAACAACACATTTTTAACATCATGTGCACGGAGATCAATCTCACTTCTCTTAACACATAACATCTCTAGAAACATAATAAAAATCTTGAGAGGATGGATTAAGGCTACACGGAAGAGGAGATGCTGACGCTGGTAGAACCGCTGGAAAAATGACTCATGAGCTACATTTTGAAAAATAATTCCTGGTCACTTGAGGTCAGCGTGCTTGGAAGATCCAGTTCTTTCAGGGGACCCGGTGTGGATGGTTGCAAAGCTTTTCAGTGTGCACACAAAAGAATGGGCCTGTCCCCTTCTCTGGGCTGGGCTGGCTCTGGCCGCCTAGTGTAATTCACCTTCCAGCGACCCAGCACTCTGTGCCGGGCTCCAGACTGTCTGGGAGAGAGATCGGCTGGCTCCAAGACCCAGAGACGACTCAGACTAAGTTTTTCGTGTTAACAACAAATGTTAACTTATTTTCTGATGACTGCTGGAGTCTTAGGCTACTACCTGATCCTGCTAGATTGTTGTCTAGTGTAATCTTTCATCATTTGCTATTTTTCATAATAATGCCCTCGGAGGGCAATTTGAATGGAAGCAACACTGGATTTATGGTCAGAAACTTGCACTTAAATAAATGTCTGCTCCACTGTTTATTAAAACAGATAGACTTTGGCTAAATCATGCATCCTTGCTGAGCCACAGTTAGTTCTAATAGCTACCATATGCGGATAGTAGAAGATGTACGGTCCTGTTGGGTGCTGACTCTATGCAGGCATCCCTTGAGCACTTCACACCTGGCCGCTCCTGTAATTGTCAGCACAGCCCTAGGAGATGGGCAGAACCTGTTCTCACCCCGTTTTACAGGAGGAAACTGAGGCACGAAGAGGCTCAGTAAGTGCCCCAGGGCACATGCTAGGGAGAGGCATGAAGCCAGAGTACAGTGTGTGTTGTGGAATAGAGACACCTCTCTGGGCCAGAGCTTGGCAGGGTGGAGCTGGTGGGCAGTTTTTTCCTTTATTTTCCCCAGATCAAAGAAACATAAAATTTTAGAGCTGGATGGAACCTCAGAGACTCTCAGGGGCAAATCTCTCATTTGCAGGATGATTCAGGCCCGGAACACTTCAGGCCACTCAGGTCGGGTTTGAGCTTGCTGATGGAGCCCTGAGCAGGAGGCTACTGCCTATGGCAGGGCCATTCCCACGGTTTTCCCCATCTTACTAACTTCAACGAGCAATTTTGTTTACTGTAGAAAATGTTAAACATCTACTGCAGTAGGATGCCGCCCCGCTTCAACAACCACTTGGCCGATCTTGCTTCCTCTGTGTTTCCCCCGCTCCTGCCCACTCCTCCCGTCCCTCTGCTCCTTCCCAGTAGAACTGGAAGTGATTCTCAGACACCCCCTTTTCACCTAGACACAGTGTGTATCTCCAAACTGTAAGGACTCTCTAAATATTCGTGCAGTGCGGTGCCACTATCACGTCTTACAGATAACAGTCTTGTTTAAAACAATCAAGTGTCCTGCCAGGGTTCAGGCTGTTCTACTTACTACACACATTTTTAAAATGATGCTGAGTCCGTGTTGGCAGGATGTAACGACTGCGTTCATCATGAGTCGGTCCGTGCACATCGCACCTCTTCTTTTTATTTCCCTTTTCCCTCTCCCGTGTTTAATTATTTAATAGTGGGCTTGTAGCAGGCAAATTCTGAACTTTCCTCTGGTGTAAGACATGGTGGAGGAGGCAAGGATAGTTCAGAAAATAATCCTATGGAGTGTGAAGTGAGAGACGAGGAACCGTGGTGCACGTCGGTGCCGAGCTGGAGACACACTGTAGAGATCTGCCCAGGGTGCCTCGCTTCCCAGCCTGCTGTCACTGCTTGCTAATGGCAGGGGCAGGCGGTATTAAGTAAACCACCTGATCGGTCAGTGCCTTTCTATCTCCAAGGCTTGTTTGAAGGAGAAATCTACTGGGAAATACAGACACTTGGGTCAGTACAGAAACTATCATCATTACTCAATACTGCAAACATTCACCACTGGGAGGGCTATATCCCGATGTAGTTATGACCTATTAATAAGTCCTACAGGCATGTGTACAGTAGTGGAGAGCTGGGCCGCTCTGGTTATTGTGCCATAAATAGTAATATATAATTATAATGACATTATGATGGTGGTGATGGTGGTGGTGATAACGACTTTGGCCAGGGGTTATGTTTTAATGTACAAGCCAATGCTGTTGGTGGCTTTACACTCTCTGTAACTCTTACACACTCTCTCCTCACACCTCCCTCCAGGCTGAGGTGAGAAGCACCCAGCTCCTGTGGCCACAGCTCCCAGCATTTCTTCCCTATGGGGCCCCAAGGCTGGAAGGGAGCTCACTCCTATTTGAAACAGTAGCAGCACAGTGGAGTGTCCCTACCCCGAATGCTCAGGACAACATTCCTCGTGGGATGCCCAGGTATGCCCATTTGCCCTTTCCATCCGGGAGTGTCTCATCGAGAATAATAAATTATCTGATCACCTTACAATATCCTGCTGGAAACATCAGCTGTGCTCCTAAAAGCATACGTTTTAGATTCGTCCTTCATGAATTTATCTCCTCCTGCTCTCCCCTCCACAGGGCCAGAAATAGCCTCATCTCCAGAGTTCTTTACCTGCTGGGGACCTGGGGACCATCAAAAGCCAGAGCTCTTTCTGTGACTGGGAATGGGTCAGGCTACGTCCAGGTGTGATGAGGACGCGGATCATGCTGCTGTCTTGTCCACTCTGGGACTAGCTCCTGGCACTCAGGCTTAGCTCCTAACCTGAGATCATTTGGCTGCAAATTTTAGCTGCATGAAGATAATAAAAACTCTGCCTCTGGACCTGCATGAACCAGGAAACCTTACTTATCTGGACTTTTTCTCGTGTTAAACACATATTTACTCCTGTGTTTATCAGTTCTTTTAGACTTAGGGGTTTTAATGTATTTCTTACTTTTGTAACAATGCAATGTGACTTCTTTATCAAAAGGAAAATGTAAATAAGATGAAAAAGTAATGATGTTCACTATGAGTAACACAAATGTGTAATAATAATAATTAATAATAATAACGCGAGATGTTGGATTTCCTGGGCTAAAACAAATCCTGATGAAATTTTAAGACTGTAAAAGCACTGAGATGCATAATTCGTTACTAATTCAGTTTTGCAAATACATAGTGCAGCGCACAGCTTTGTTTTGGGTGGGCCCCTCAGTGAGAACCACAGTTGAGTTATAGTGTGGTTTCCACAAAGAATTTATTATTCAGTGGAGAGACTGACAAGGTTACAAATAATTCCAATGTAAGCCAAAGAAAGATATATGACTTAAGAGAGGTCTGAACCATGTGCTACAGGGATTTATGGAACTATGAATGTGACTGTAAAAGTTTAGAAATACTTCTCATTCTGGGAAGCAGAAAGATTTAGATCAGAGACCTTTTCATTATTGATTGATTGATTTTTGAACACTGGCCCTGTTCTCTCTCTTTCTATGTAAATATATGTGTGTGTGTATATATATAGTGTGTGCATATGTGTGTGTATATATATATGTATATGAATTTTTTCCCCAGAATTTAAAAAATTGACCCTAACACTGACCCTATTTGTTACTGGTCTTGTTCCCCTGTTTTTCTTTCTTCTTTCTCTTTTTTTCACAGTCCTGGGAATGGAACCCAGGGCCCTAGGCCTGCACATATGAGGCAAGCACTTTAGCACTGAGCTACACCCCCAGCACTCATTCTTCTATCTGTTCTTTGATTTTGCTTCCATCTCCCTTCTCACATCACCATCTCGCCCGCACCCACCCCCCAGATTTCCAAGCTTGTTTCTTCGTCCCAGGGCCACTCAGGATTGCCCAGTCTCCCCTAGATCTCTCGTCTCACCCTCTCCTTCCTCATGCCAGAGGATTCCTTACATTGGGTCCACTTTTCCACTTTACTGTACTGCTCCACCCACTGCAGGCTGAGATCTGGCCCCAATAATTGTGCGTGGCGGGGAGGTGTGAGGGCAGACATTTAAGCTCACTAAAGGCTTCCAGGCTTACGGGGGTGCAAGACATTAACAAACCAAGCACATGGGCTACCCAGGCAGGAGTCCTGTGCTGATTCAAATTTTGGGGAAGTTACTTAATTTCCTTGTGCCTCAGTTTCCTCATCTGTAACAGGAGGAGAACAAGGGTACCTATCTCATAGTGATATTGTGAGGATCAAGTGACTTAGGGTACATAAAGGATTTAGAATAGCTTTAGGCTTGCCAGTCCTTATAATTACAAGCTGACATTTCTGTGTTCTTATCTTGTTTGACCTCCCTAAGAGGTATGATAATTTGGACTCTCCTACTTTCCTGAAAATCTCTTTTTGCCACAGCCCCATTTTTGCCTCTCTGATCCCTGTAGATTGGGATTCTCTTTTCCTGTCAAGGGACAAAATTACAACAATGTAATGATTTTTCCCTCCCTTCCTCCTTCCTTTCATTTCCTTTGCTCTTCCCTTCCCTTTCCCCCTCCCCCTCCCCTCTTCCCTCTTCCTTCCTTCCTTCCTTCCTTCTTTCCTTTCTTCCTTCCATGCTGGGGATCAAACCTAGGGTCTCATGCCTCTTTAAAGATTTTAATCAGATTTACTTTTGATTTGAGAATCAAGCAACATCTAAGTCCATAAAGTAGAATAAAAATTCCAGTGAGTTTTTATAGACTGAAAAAAGGTTGAAGAAACAAAAAGCAGATTGGTCATTTCAAAGTTACTTTCTTTGCAAAAGAGGAACAGGAAGGCAGAATAGAAAAAAAAAACTGGTTAACATTGGGTTGCTTCAAGTTATCTTTTTGTGTAAGGATCAAGGCCGAGGGAGCTTCATGGTCATGTTGAATGGACCTGGCTTGTATGGGAAATTGGCTGTCAACTCTCCTCTTTTTTTTCAGGATGGTCACTTTAATGGCTCAGTTTTAGCACACTAACATGCACCTTTGGCTGGAATCACTCCATTCTGATGTTTGCACTGGTCTGTCGGGGCCCAGTGCCGAAGTCGAGGCCACCACAGTGGTTTCTAGTGATTTACTTACCACATCTGTCCCTGCAGTCTCCCCTGGGAGATGACACCTGCCTGTGCTTCCCCTCCATGACTTCTCTCTCCAGCCGCCTCACTCAGACCTGAGGCTGTAGCTGCCTCTCCGCAGCTTGGTTCCTCGCTGAGCCCTGGGCTTGCAGATTGGTTTTTAGAAATCTAGGAACATCTCAGATCCAACAGTTTCAGCTCCAAAGTCTTTCCCCCCACCTACCTCCATGTCTTGCTTGGGAAGACACAGGCAGCTCACACCAGGAAGGCTGCCATCCGGGCACCACTCTCCCACCTACCTTCCTTTTCTTAATTTGAGACAGGGTCTTGCTCAGTTGCCCAGGCTGGGCTTGAACTTGTGATCCTCTTGCCTCGGCCTCCCAGAGTGCTGGAGTTACAGGTGTGCACCCCCACACCCGGCCATACGCAGCACTTGTCCACCTCTGTGGTCTTGGCCCTGAGGTGCAAGGCCGCTTGCTCCTCACATCCCTCACGCTGTCTCCATCCTGCTGCCCTCCCCCTCCCCCGCCCTTCCTGCCCTTTGGGGAAAGGCTGGGGTCACGCACAGATATCTGGGTGCTGTCAGAGGACTTGCAGCAAGGCAGGCTGGGCCCCCTCCTGTGTCCTCTTTCCCCAGGAGGGCAGCATCTGTGTTTCCTGACTTTCTACCCACAGTGCCTCACAGAGCACATCGCGCATAGAAGGTGCTCAGTAAATAGGGAGCAGGGCTGGGAGGAAGGCAGCACCCTGTCTCCTTTCTTCTCACAAGCCAGGAGGCAGTGAGGGTAAGCATGGAGCCTCAGCTGGGGCTCACAGATGCGAGTCTTTAGCTTTATGGTGAAAGGACTGTCAGATGATTACTGAAAAAGAGACTTGAATAGCAAAGGTGAAGAACATTATAACCTTGGTGATTTCTTTTCTAGGAATCTATCTAAATGATCAAAGGCAAGTTTTATGCACCAAGATATTCACTGTCATGTAAGTTGGAGCTATTTATTTATTTATTTTTATTTTAAAGAAAGAGGAGAAAAATAAAAACAATGCCAAATTTCAAAACAAGATGATAGGAAATTAACAATGGTTATTACACTGGGTATTGTTATCTTCAGAGAATTGCTCAGATTATGAGGTATAGACATGCACAATAAATCAAACAGTATAAGCACTAGTGGTTCATTTCAATGAACTAATAGAAATTAGTAGTACAATTAGCTTAGCTATCCTGCATATATATACATATCTTTTTTCCCTTCTCCTTTCCCCTATCCTAGTTGTTCTTTCCTTTTGAGCATTTTCTTTCCCTTTCACAATATCTATTATGCCTTTTGGATCTTATTTACTCTTTCAGTTTCTTATGCTAGGGAGACAATACAATGTTTACATATGAGAATCTGATTTATTTCACTTATGAGTATGGTCTCTAGTTACCTCAATTTACCTATAAAAGTCTCAAGTTCATCCTTCTTTATGGCTGAGTAGTACTCTACTATATAAAAATACTGTAATATTTTTAATCCATTCCTTAGTTGACAGACATTTGGGTTGTTTCCAACCCAAATGGAAACAACCATTTCCATGTTGAATGGACCATGAGATGGTTCCATTTTGTAATAGCTAAATTACAAATTGGGCTGCTATAAACATGGGTGCACATATATTGCCATGGTATGATGTTTTCATTTCTTCTGGGAAAATACCCAGAAGGGAAATAGCTAGGTTGAATGGGACCTCTAATCCTAGTTTTTAAGGAATCTTTACACTGATTTCCACAGTGGTTATATGAGTCTACATTCCCAACAGCAGTGGAGAAGAGTTCCTTTTTTGCCACAGCCCCTCCAGCATTTGTTATTAGTTGATTTCTTGATGATAGCCATTCTTTCCAGGGTGAAATGGAATCTGAGTGTTGTTTTAATTTGCATTTCTTGAATGACCAATGATGTTGAACATTTTTTCATATATTTATTTGCCATTTGTATTGCTTCATCTGAGAAGTGTGCATTCATCTCATATGATCATTTTTGGCTAGGGTTTTTGAATTTTGAGGGCCTGATTTAAAAAAAATTCTTTATATGTTCTACATAGAAGTCCTTTGTCTGAGGGATAGTTGGCTAAAATTTTTTCCCAATTCATAGGTTTCCTTTACACTCTGATTTCTTTGGATGCACAAAACATTTTAGAGGAGCTCTTAGTTCTTGATTCTTTAAAGTATTTCCCGTGCAGTTTGGTTTTTGTTCATGAACTCTCTGCCTACCCTTATGTCTTTGGGATTTCTACCTACTTTCTCTTCTAGTAGATTTAGTGCTTCTTTAGTCCATTTTGACTTTAGTTTAGTGCATGGTGATAGACATGGGTCTGGTTTTAGTCTTTGGCATGTGGAAAGCCAGTTTTTCCAGTATCATCTATTAAAGAGGCTATCTTTCTTCCAGTGAACATGTTAGGCCCCTTTGTTAAAGATAAAGTGACTTGAGTGTGTTTATAGTTGTGTCTGCATCTTCTAATCTGTTCCATTGATCCTCAGGTCTACTTTTTTGCCAGTGCCATGCTGATTTTATCACAGTGGCTTTGTAGTATAATTTCAAATTAGGGATTGTGATACCTCCTGCTTTGCCTTTGTTGGCCAGGATTGCCCTGATATTCTAAAACTCTTCTGGTTTCAAATGAATTTTAGGAATATTTTCTCTAGATCTGTGAGATGTGTTAATGGTATTTTGATTGGGATTACATTACATCTGTATAACAGTTTTGGGAGTATGACCATTTTCACAATGTTGGTTCTTCCTATCCGTGAACAAGGGATATCTTTCCATTTTCTGAAAACCTCTTCAATCTCTTTTTTCAGGGTATTGTAATTTTTAACATATAAATCTTTTACTTGTTTTGTTAGATTGGTTCCTAAGTATTTCATTTGTTTTTGGATGCTATTGTGAAGGGTGAGCTTTCCTTAATTTCTCTCTCAGTGAGTTTATTGTTTGTGTGTGGAATGATATCGATTTTTGACTATTGATGTTATAGCCAGCTGTGCTACTGAATTTGCTTATTAATTCTAGGAGTCTTTTGGTGGAATTTTTGGAGTCTTCTATGTAGTGTATCATGTCATCTGCAAATAATGATAATTTCACTTCTTCCTTTTCTATCCTTATTCCTTTTATTTTTCTCTCTTATTTAATTCCTCTGGCTAATATTTCTAGAACTATATTGAATAGGAGTGATGATAGTGGACATCCTTATCTTGTTCCTGATTTTAGACTGGAAGATTTCAGTTTTTATTCATTTAGTATGATGTTAGCTGTTGGTTTGTCATAAATGGCTTTTAACAGATTGACATAAAGACTATCTATTCTGATTTTCTTCAGGCTTTTTAAAAATTATGAATGAGTGTTAAACTTTGGCAAAAGCTTTTCCTGCATCTATTGGGATGATCGTGTGATTGCTGTCCTTGGCTTTTTTGATATGGTATATTACATTTATTGATTTGCATACATTGAACTATCCCTGCATTCCTGGGATGAATTTTACTTGGTCATGGTGTATAATCTTCTTGGTGATTTGTTGTATTCTGTTTGCTAGTATTTTATTGAGGACTTTTGCATCTATGTTCATTACGGAGATTGGCCTATAGTACATTTTTGGAGTTGGGTCTTTTTCTCATTTTGGTATCAGGGCAATACTTGCCTCCAGGAATGAATTAAGGAGAATTTCTTACCTTTCAATTTCAGTGAAGACTTTGAAGAGTATTGGCATTAAATCTTCTCTAAATTTCTTGTAGAATTCAGCTGTGAATCCATCACAACTTCAGCTTTTCTTTGTTGGTAAATTTTTAATTGTTTTCAATTTCATTAATTGATATTCAGTTATTTAGAACTTTTATATCTTGATTCAACTTTGGTAATTCATATATATCTAGGAATCTGTCCATTTCTTTTGTATTTTCCATCCTATGACAGTAAAGATTTTCAAAGTAGGTATTGATGATCTTCTGGATTTCTGCAGGTTCTATAGCTGTTTCATCCTTTTAATTCCTTATTGCATGAATTTGAGTTTTTTCTTTCCTTTTTCGTTAAGGTTGGCTAGGAGTTTAACAACTTTATTTAAAAAGAAACAAATCTTTAATTCATTTATCATTTGTATTGTTTTATCTCAGTCGTGTTAATTTCTGCTCTGATCTTTATCATTTCCTCCCTTCTTTGGGCTTGACTTGCTCTTCTTTTTCTAGAAGCTTGAGCTGCAGTATTAGGTTAATTATTTGTTCTCATTCTGTTTTCCTGATGTGAGAGTTCACTGCTATAAATTTCTCTCTGAGGATTGCTTTCATTGTGTCCCACAGATTCTGGTAAGTTGTATTTGCATTTTAATTTGATTGTAGATATTGTTTAATTTTTTCTTTGATCTAATCTGTGACCCATTGGTTGTTCAGGATGGTGTTATTTAATTTCCATGTGTTTATGAAGTGTTTGCAGTTTGTTTTGTCATTAATTTCCAATTTCAGTACCCTATGGTCTGAGAGTATTCATGGTATAATTTCAATTTCTTTGCATTTACTTAAGCATGTTCTGTGGGCTACTATGTGGTCTATTTTAGATAACATCCCATGTGCAGCTGAAGAGAATATGTATTCTGATATTGTTGGGCGGAACACTCTATCAACATCTACTAAGTGCATTTGTTAACAAGTTTAGTTCAGTTCTATTATTTCTTTGCTGATTTTTTTTTCTAGTTGATCTATCTCTTTGTGACAATGGGGTGTTAAGGGTCTGCTGTTACAATTGAGTTTTTGGTTTTTTGACTTTTCATGTCTATTGATATTTGTCTTACATAGTTGGATGTTCCTGTATTTGGTGAATATATATATATATATTTATGATTGTTATCTTTTCCTCTTGAAGTTTTCCCCTAACATGTATGTACTGACCTCTTTTATCCCTTTTGATTATTCTTCGTTTGAAGTTCACATTGTCTGGGAACAGAATAGCTACCCCTGCTTTTTTCTGGTTCCTGTTGTGTAGAGAGTTTGTGTTGAGAAATCTCCCATGATTCTGATGGATTTTCATTTATAGGTGATCTGTTTCTTTTCTCTAACAGCTTTTAATACTCTGTTCTTGTGCTGAATTTCTAGGCTCTTGATTATTATGTCTGGATATAGACTTAAGGCTACTTGGAGTTCTATATACTTCACTCACTGTAGGTCAGATTCTTTCTTCATGCTTGGGAAATTTTCTTTTATTACTTCTGCAAATAGTATTTTTACATCATTTGTGTTGACCCTCTGCTGTTTCATTAAAACCTATCAGTCTTACATTGTTCTTCTTTGCATCATCTTGTAGCTGCTGAATTGTTATTTCCTCATTCCTTACTATTTTTAAGAGATCTTTCCTTTCATGGTTATTAGCTGCAATGATGTCTTAAAGGAATGACAGTCTATCTTTAGTTTCATTCTGGCAGAGTTGGTGCCAAGTCACTTCTGGTGGTGTAGGAGGATGGATGTATTTATTTATTTATTTATTTACTTTGAGACAGGGTCTCACTATGTAGCTCAGGCTGATGTTGAACTCACTGTGTAGTCCAGGCTGGACTAGAACTCATGGTGACCCTCCTACCCTAGCCTCATGAGTGCTGGGATTACAGGCTTGTACCACTGCATCCATCTTTTTTTCTTTTTAGACACTGTCTTACTTTGTTGCTCAGGCTAGACTCAAACTTCCAGTCCTCCTGCCTCGGCCTCCCCAGTGGTAGGATTTAGGCCTGTGCCACAATGTGCGGCACCAGGTAATTTATGAACATTAAAAAAATGTAGTCAAGGCTGGGTGTGGTGGCATGTGCCTGTAATTCTAGCATTGGTGAGTCTAAGGCAGAAGGATCACCATGAGTTCAAGACCAGATTGAACTACATAGTGAGACCTTGTCCTTAACCCCTAAAGAAGCAATTTGAGACTGGCCTGAATTACCTAGTGAGACAATCTTAAAAAGCACCCTCCCAGAAATAATCTGCAAGCAATTCAGGTTAAAGTTAGTTTTGTTCTGTGAGAAAAAATGCAGACAAAAGTAGAGAAATGATTAAAATCCAGAACTATGGTACATTTATTCAATTAAACACTGTACCACCATTGTACCTAATGTGTCATTGCATATTTTGCTTTGTTTTGTTTTGTTTGTTTGAGACAGCGTCTTGCTGTGTGGCCCAGGTGAGCCTTGAACTGTGTATCCCAAGTTGGCCTTGAAGTCTCAGAGCTCCTCAGACTCCTGACTGCTGGGATCATAGGTGTGTAGTTGTAGAACTTCTACAGGGGGTGTTCATTGGGGCAAGGAAGCTTTGCTTTCACTGGCACTAACAAGCTGTAAGTCCAGAGGTGCTCTGATGCACATGAGGACCGCAGAGCAGCACAGGAAAGAAGACACTGGTACAGGACAGAGATGGAGAAAAAGTCCTGTCACATGCAGATGCACACTCTGTACCACATCCCACCCCTCAAGTCCTGGTTACTTTGAGTTCTTGCACCCAGGAAAGGCCGAAACACATCACTCCCAGGTCTCCAGTTATAAGAGCCTACAAACTCTAGGTGTCTTTGCTTGCTTAAGTCAGTTGGACCTGTGTTGCTCTGAGTTGCATAACTGTTTCAGCTAAAATTATGAAAACAATAAAATATATAAAGCACAATTCATGAGTCAAGAGGTTGCCATAGAACACAGTGCAGAACTCATCCCTGCATCTTACCTGAGCTAAGAAACATCTCCAGCATTGCAAATGTGGTGTTGGACAGTGCTGACTGGTAATATGGTTCATTCCCAGAGCCTTTCATGAACAGTGCCTTAGATGTACCTTGTTTCACTACAGACCAGGCAGGGGGCTTTAGCAAAAATTCCTAACAATCAAAAAGCCCAGATACTGCAGGGCCTCTGCAATGCTCGGCATTCAATCCATGATTGCTGGATCTAAGGAGATGTCTGGTGTCTCAAGAGTGGGTTAGGGTAGGGGAGATTTAAAAGGTGTTTAGTGGATGGCTTTTAAAAAATCAGTACAGAAGGATTTCAATATTCTCCTAGCAATATGAGTTGGTGCTTTTGGCTGAATGCGAGCCCCATTAGCAGATATTTTAGTTTCTTATTTGGGTGTCTGTTTTTGCCATTGCCTCATGCATTTCCCTTATTTTCATTGGTCTTGGTGCCTACTAGGATGCTCAGTAAATGTTTGTGGAATAACAAACAGGGAGGACAGTTCAGCGCTGCATAATTCCCTATTGCTTTTTTCCTGAGAGAAGTTTTTGCCTGGAATCAAATTGCAATATGGTCTCTTCACCCCCTCTTCTGAATATGCTCTTCTCTCCAGTATCAGCTGATTGAAGAAGAAAATTGTAATTTTTCTCTCTCCGGCATAATGTTGGTATTTTAACTCATAGTGACTTTTTCCTCACCACAAAATGGATTTTAGAAATAAATCAAGATCCCAGAAACCTGTGATTGCTTTGGGTTGCATCTTTTACTCTGTTGTCCGAAGAAACAAGAGTGATAGCCAGGCCTGAGATAGGAGGATCAAAAGTTTCAGCCCAGCCGGGATGACTTGGTGAGACCTTATCTGAAAATATAAAAGACAGGGCTGTGGCTCAGTTCCAAGGTCCTGTGTTCAATCCCCAGTCAGTACTACATACTCCCCAGAACAAGCCTCCTCTGATGAGATCCTCCCGCATAGCGGTGTAACTTGAACTTTTTGCTAGCACTTTTCAGGGTGGGCTCCCATAAAGCCTGTGAGGGCGGGGTCCACATCTGTGTATTAACAACAGCACCTAGGCCCAGGCTCCTCCTTGCTATACAGAGGACAGCAGTTGTTCAGTGAATAAATGAAATGAACAAGTTTAAAGATAGCAAAACACAATGCTCATTTGACCATCCTCCAGTACTAACAAGTTTTTAATAATTATCTTTACAAATTATTTTTCTTAAACCTGTTTAGGAGTCTTAAGGTTCAATATTAAACGGAGCAGGAGAGCGGGGAAGTTACAAATTTTGGACGATACCTCGAAATTATTCTTCGTTCTGTTTTGCCTAATGGCTATTTCCCGTGTAGCTTCTATCTGCAAGCTCTCTGCAGGCGTGTTGCACTGGTTTATCAGAACTTATGGAGAACGCTCGACATCCTACGAGTAGGTCTGAAAATAAGGGCTCAATCCCCCAAGTCTCCCCACTGTTACCTCTGCTGTGTTGGGCAGGCCACTTCTAGAATAAACACGGGTGCTCCACAAACTCACAAGGCCGCCACTGTGAGGGTATAGTAACAGGCTGAGAACTACAACACCCTGGCAGACACTGTCAGAGGGTGAGGCAGGGACGCCACCGCGGGGAAGCGGAGGGCGCACTTCCGAGGCCACGGAGCCTGGCTGGGAGCAACGTTTTACTTTTATGTTGCTCCTGGCCTTGGTAGCCTAAAAGACCCGGGGACCCCCAGCTCCACAACTGAAGTGTGAAATGGAGGCAGAGAAACAGGAAAGAAAAAAGCTGGAAAGGAACAAAGGAAGGAAGGAGGAAAGGAAGGAAAACTGAAAGGGTCCCAGAAGTCAGTGGGCTTAAACCCGGGCTCCCTGAGTAAACTTCACGAGGCGCCCTCCTCACTGCCCGGCTCTCCAGAAGAGTCAGCCCGAGCTCGGGGGCGGAGGCCACCCAACCACGGAGAGCCGCTGTGTGCCCAGGTTACCGGCAGGGAGAATCTGAGCTCCAAGAACGACCTCAACCCGGCCCGGCCTAATGCCGCGGGGCCCGGCGCCACCCTTGGCACCCCTTGACTAATAGGAAAGGAGACTGCTGGGACTCAGTTTCCTAACCCCGGGACCCCAGTTCGTGTCCGGCACCACTCAACCTCCGGAGGCTTCCCGCCTCCGCGGCCAAGCTCCGCGGCCAAGCCATTCCAGATAGGGGAGCACCTGGCAGGTGGCGGCGGTGCCCCACTGCGCGCGTGGAGCCTCTCCACATAGCGCGCGGGCAGCGCCGCCCTGGGCCGGGGCAGACCTCTGCACGGGGAGGGGGAGACGCGGAGCAAGGAAGGGGCTGGGGGCCGAGAGCGCGCCGCCCCACCCCGCCCGGCGGGCACAGCCCCGCAGGATCGGCGTCCGAGGCCGGCGGCCGCTAGGAGGGCGCGCGCGAGGGCAGGCAGGAGGGGCGCGGGAGGCGTGGCCGGCGCGCGAGGGGAGGGCGCTGGAGGAGGGGCGGCCGCGGCGTTCGCTCTGGGGGCTCGGCTTTGCCGCGCTCGGTGCACTTGGGCGCGAGCTGCGGCGTGGAACGGAGCTCGGGAGCTAGCGCACCGCCGCGATGGGAGGCGCTCGCGGCGCCTGGGATTTTCTTTGCGTTCTGCACCTCCTGCTCCGCGTCCACGCAGGTGAGAGCGCTACGGTACCTGGGCCGCGCCCGCAGGCAGCCCATGCCGGGGAGGCGGAACCCGCCGGGTGCGTCTCGAGCAGGGCTGGGCTGTGCGGCGCGGTGCGCCCCAGCCTCTGGGAAGGTTCCGGGAGCGCCGCGACCCCTGCGCCCTGCCTCGCTCACCTGCGCCGGGAGACCCCCGCCGCCGGTGGCAGGGGGCGCAGAGGCTGGGGTCCGGGAATTGGCGCGCCGCGGGCGAGGCTTCAGGCTGTGGGGAGTTCGGGGATGCTTTTGTGCGGACGGCGGCTGCCCAGGCGGGCGGCTCGGGGTCGCACGGAGCGCGTTATCTCGCCGGGCGAGGCGCGGCCGCGGCTTCCTTTTGTTAAAAGTTGCGTGTGTGTGACCGGCGCGCGGGAGGACCAGGAGGTCCTCGGAGGCGACGAGGGCAAAGTTGGAGAGAGCCTTTTCTTGGCTCTGCGGCGGTGGCTTTCCAGCCGCGGGCGGTCTTTGTGAGCAGAGCCCGGGCCCGAGTCGCTGAGCCCCTGCCCGCTCGTAGCGCCCCCCGCGGAGCGGAGTCAGAGGCGGCCTCGCTCTCCTCGCCCGTGGCGCGTTTGCTCCGGCGCGCGGCGTGTGGTTCTGGGGCGCGACCCCGCGAGCTAGAGGCGGCGGCGGCAGGGCAACTTGAGCGGGCGTGCGGCGAGCAGCCGCTAGGTTGCAGACTTCGTGCTTTTTGCAAACCCGGTGCTGGAGGCGCGCCTCTTTCCGCGGCCGCGCCGTGTGCTGGTGACACGCGCCGGGGAGCGGCCCCCGGAGGCAGGGACAGCGGCGCTGGGACGCTGCGGCCCCGACTCTGTACCTCGCACGCCCAGCCACAGCGTGGCCGCTCACGGGGCTCTGGAAGCCCGCGCCCAGGTCCGCGACCTGTAAGCACAGGTGTCTCCTTACGCCGGGAATTTTGGAGTTTTTGAGCCTCCTCCTACGTGGTATTTACACTCGGCGGTCCGAAGCGAGGGCTGGGGGGGTGGAGAGGAGCTTGCGCAGCTCTCCGGAGGTTCCTCCAGCTGTTAGGAAAATCCTGTTACTCGGGCGCGGGAACTCGGGTATCAGCGAGGACAGGCGTCGGTAGGCTGGGGAGTCCCTGAGTCAGATTCCGGCCTCTTCCCTTTTGTCCAGGTGTCGCTGCTGTGCGTGCCTGGCTCGTCCCCAAGCCCTGTTCCTTCTCAGGTCATTCAAAAACAAAAACGTTTGATTACCCCGATGATGTAATGGTGCAGAGTGAGTCTACAGAGGAGTTCAGCGCTGAAGAACGAGGTCGCAGTGACCTATAAGAGGACCGGCCAGTGTCTCGGTTCGAGACCCAGCACCCCACCGGACTATTAAGGGAAGCCGCGAGGAGTTTCCTCCCGGGAAGAGACTTCGCATCTGGATCCCTGCGCCGGAGGAGGGGTCACGGGGGTCACCAGCGAGTGAGTGAATGGAAGCCTTAGCTTAAAGTGACCCCTGCCGTCTTTATCGTTTCTGCCTTGTCATTTTAGATTTCATTAGAGGTATGTGACCTAGACCCATGTGGAGCACAGATCACACCGGCTGGTGCCCGGGCCCTGTGATTCGCCTGCTGTGTGGGGGAAAATGTGGTGCAGCGACAGAGCCTCCTTCCGCCCCGCAGGTTCTCGATCCCTTTCCTCTGCCGGGCGCTGGTTGTGTGCCCTTGGGCAGGTCATGCCGGTTCTGGGGAGTCCAGTTTCCTCCAGAGTGAACTGCCGGGCGTCGAAGTAGGGGAGGGTTCCGTCCAGAAGGTTCCTCCACCCTTGTGGGTGGAGACTCGGCTCCTCTCCTGACCCCCATCCGGCGGTGCCTGGGGGCCTCCTACTGCCCTGCCCCTCCCCAGCACTGCCCTCCGAGGGGTAGGAGCGTTCTGTCCCGCCTCGCCTTTGGTACCCTCAGCTGTTGCAGCCGGGACCAACAGGATGAACCTGCCACTAGCAGTGAATCATGCCTTCTTTCCCCTGTTGCTGCAAGTGCGGTGCTGGAAGTCTGCTCCGCACCTGGGTCAGGGCTTTCTGGATGATTATTCTGCTGGGAATAACATGATCCTTTTGTAAAGGTTCCCAGATAATCTGTTCCTCCCATCCACACCTTTTTTTCTCATGAGTGTATAAATCATGTATGCCGGACTTTTGCAGGCAGCTGTCTGATGCAGTTTAAATTTCATATATATTATGTGTGGGTTGTCCTAGTGCTGTCTCATACATGGAAACTGTGGTGGGCTCTGGGTTGAGGCCTTTATCTGTCATTTCCCATATTTCTAAGGCCAGGAAGTAGCACTATTACCACGGCTGCTATTTTGCAGCTGGGAAAAGTGGCTAATAAGTCACTTAACCAAAATAATCAGTGGAGGAGGCAGAGCTCAGCTCCGTAGGCCCAAATGCATACCCATGTACATGGCCCACCAGAATCTGTAAAGTGAGGCTCACTCAGAACTGTTGAACGTGTGCTTACAGGATGGCCGGATTTTGTGGAAAGGGCCTAGGATTGCTTGTTTTATGGCCTTTGAATTAGGGTGTTCTCAACTTAGGGAACTGTTTACTGAGGGAAGCGTTCATTACGTGATAGCTGGGGAGGCGGTGTCTGGCCTGTGGTGTGAGGGCTTTAGGTGTTAAGGTCCCCAGAGAGGGAGATAAGCTATCTCCACAGTAGTGGTGCAAGTCGGTTGAAATCCATCCCCCACTCTGAACAATAAAAACTGCCTTAGCATCGTGGACTTGTGCATGCTTGTGAAGAAGAAAGCCCTCGGTAGTGGAGATATCACTAGCTGTTGACATTGGATAAGCATGATGAGACAAAATGACAATTGCCCACCTGCCTCTCCCCAGAGCAGTTCTCCTCAGAAAAGTGCCATGTATATTGTGGGCTTCCCCTGTAGCACATTTATGTACAGATGTTGTGGTGATGAATTTTGCTGCTGTTGTTGACAGCCGTTAGAAGTTACCCATAGGATTTTGACTCATTTCCTCAAGTCTTCTGATTAAAGAAGGACACAAGGAAATGAGCCTAGTGAGCCACGGCTCCTGAAGGGCAGCTCAGGAACCCTTAGAAGTGGTCAGGGCCACAGCGTTTTCTCAGGAATGAAGTTAGTGTTGGAGTTGGCAGGCTAGGAGGTAGGAAGTGCTTTATTTTGCTGCATTCATGTATGGTAACTTTTTCAAAGTGGGATTAAAAGACATTTGAAGGAATGCAAATATGCAAAATTTCATATGCAGTTTCAGGAACTCAAATAGATATTTTTCACGGCTGCAAATCCAAACGGAGGAGGGCTTAGTAGGGAGTTAACAGAGGTAAAATTTTTTATCAAGGGCAAATTCAGTGTAAGTCTTGGTTGAGTAGAGGACTTGTGAATAAGCCTGGCCTAAAGACTCTGATTTCTGACGTTTTTAGACGTGGTCATGTAGCTCCTATTTTGACCTAAGATTTTAAGAAGGAAAAGTGGATTTAAGCCAATAGCCTGCAGGCATGTTTGTGGCTCAGAGGCTGCCTTATCAGAAAACAATGAGGCAGTATTTCAAGATGTAGAAATTTGGATTAAGGTCTCAGTTTCTTCTTTTGAAGAGTGGAAGCCTGGCCCCTTAAGATGGGGGCTGTGCTCCTGGTTTGCTTTGGCTTCTCCACTGCATCAGTCCCCGAGAATGAATCTGGGGCCAGGCAGGTGCCTGTGGTGGAAGGCACATCAGCAGGCCAGCTGTGCTCGGCCCGTGGCTCTTGGCTGACAGCTGACAGCTGTGTGGCTGTGGAGCAAGTTGCTTAACCTTTCTGACCTTCAGTGTTTTATCCTGGTTTTGCCACTTATTTGCTGTGTGATTTTTGGATAAATTATTTAACCTCTGGGTGTCAGTAAACATGTTGCTAGGCATAAAACTTTTAGAATGGGGCCTTATGGTAGTACTCCAAAGCTAGCCATAATTCTTAACTGTGAAATAAATTATTCCCTAAAAGGAGAATGACACCTGTTCTTAATGTGGTTGCCTGAAAGGTGGGAAGGATCCTTGTAAAGGTTCTTGGGATAGGAATGGGCAAGGGATCTCGTAGATGAGCGAATCCCTCCAGTTGGTAAAATCTGACTATGTTCCTTTATAATCTTTGCATATGGATATCAGTAAATACTGATTTAACAGCTTTGAAAAGGAATTGAACCTTTAAGTTTTGTCTTGAGTTTTATGTAATTTTGAGGTAACAGTTGAGTTTCATACAGCTTTTGGTACAACAGTTGGGAATTACTGGTCTTAGAAAGTGAACAGATCTTAGACTTTTTACTCCTAGAAAAATCCCACACACATCTCAGAGGATTGCTCCAACAAAACTATTTACACTTGATAATTTTCCCATTTGTTTTGTACTTTAACATGCTTATATTTTGATCATGACACTTTCTTAGCTTTCAGTGCATACATTGACAGCTAGGATTTCAACAGTTCCTGCAGGATTTAAGGTTTAAGCTAAATTATTATTCAGTGCATTGTGGTGGCAGAGTGAAGTGCCTGGCTTCTGAAAGGGGCAACCTGAGTATTTAATCCCAGTTCTGCTACTATGAGATCTAGGAAAGACGCTCACCCACCCTGTAGGCTTCATTTTCTCATCTGTGAATTGGGGCGGATGCAGAGAGAAATGCGAGTTCTGAATGTGAGGTGCAGGTACAGAGCTCCTCAGGGGAAACTGGACTCCACCATCAGATGGGTTTTCTTAGGGTTCCTCTTTTAGCTTTGTCTCTGAGAAAGATAAATGGAAATGGTATAAAACCAGATGATGTAGGCTGTTTCTTACTTGCTTTTTTGCAGTAAGATAAGTTTGCACATTTAATGGCTAGTTTTCCAAAAGTCCAGCTAGTTAGGTAATCCATACCTGGTTCTTTATGTAACCTGCTTTTCTCAGCTGTTTTTCCTCCAAAGGGAATAAAGAGTTTGGAATAAAAGTTGGGAGGAGGGCGAATCTTTGAACGGCCTTTTCCTTTAGGTACAGGCCCCTCTAGAGCGTATGAGCTGCCACCTTATAGCTTCGGCACCACTGTGACGGTGATGGGTGGAGCTTTTCCTTGATTTGTTTTACGTGCAGGGACCAAGCTGGGCTTGTCCATTGCCCTGGGCCAGACACCGCGGTGCTCAGCAACTCTTGCTCGGATGGCTGTCCCGTTCTCCAGCACTTGGATGGGGCAAACACTGTAGATTCACGTTAACAAAGGTTTATCGGTCCTGATCCTGGTTGTCTGCAGGGCCCTGCATGCAGATAGGGGCTGGGGTGGATGCAAAGTGCTCTAGGCAGCATATATTAGTATTTTGTTTTGTTTTGACATAGGGTCTCGCTTGTAAAGCCCAGGCTGGCTTTGAACTTGCAGGGCAATCCTCTTGCTTCAGCCTTCCGAGTGCTAGGATTATTCGCCTGTGCCACCACACCTGGCACTAGGCAGGATTTCGAAGGAGAAGAGCCCAGGTGTTGGTGAGCAGGTGATAATAGAGGTCAGGGATCCACAAAAGCATCTATGTGGGGGATAATATTTAAAATTAATTTCTGCACCTTAAAGGAGCAGAGTAGAGTGTCTGTAATTGCAGTGTTGCTTGAGAAAAGTTGCTTGGGAAAAGCAGCAAGAACGTGGAGCCAGGTATTGAGGTCTTATTTTAGGCTTATTGGAGCTTTCATCTGGAGGGACAGCTGGGGTAAGGTGTTGAGGGGGAAGAGCCTGGAAAGTGGACTCCTGATTAGCCCAAGCAGAGCTGGATGCCAGTATATGGAGCGCTGAGTTGGCCCAGGCTGTGAAGGTCTCTGAAGTCTAGGCTAAGCTGGATCTGCTCCAGGAGCGAGGTCACCTGCTCCCTCTTCCTTGCCTAAGCACACACTGCACCCTGCGGCACAGTCTGGGAAGCATGTTGCCACATCCTGCAGCAAAAGTCCAGATGCTCCTTCTCCCTGGGCGCAACTAAGACTGAGGGGATTCTTTTTTTTTTTAGTAAAATACACACAATATGAAGCGAACCATTTTAACTGTAGCATGAAGTACGCTCATATTGCTCTGCAGCTGCCTCCAACACATTTCCATCTTGCAAAGCTGAAACTCTTGTGGACTTTCAGGAGCAACTTCCCTGCCCTGTAGCCCAGCCACCAGTGTGTTCTTTCCTGAATTTGGCTCTTCAGGTACCTGTGATGAGTGGGATCACACAGCATTTGACTTTTTCTGACTGGCATAATGACCTGAAGATTCACCTGTGTTGTAGTGCAGATCAGAATTTCCTTCTTTTTTTAACGCTTGAACCACTGGTAGTACCTGCATGAGTCCCATCTTGCAGCTCCTGCCATAGTGATAGTCACGCATGGGCTAAGTGTGCATGTAACCACTGGTGGCTTGGGCCAGCCAACAGCTGTGAACTGTGGCCCTTTTATAGCCTTGCTGTGCCTGTGTTAAAGGCTGACTAGTGCTCCACTGTATGCAGGTACCGCATGGTGTTATCCATCCTTCCTTCTACAATGGATGTTTGCTTTCAGCTTTTGGCAAGCATGCAGGAAGCTGCTATGGACCTGAGCATCTGGTGTCTAAGGGGAAGTTTTGGAGGGGACCCAGACTGTCTGGCACTGTGGCCTACAGCTGTGCAAGGGTGGGAAGCTGGACAGAGAGCCACTCAGTCAGGTTCTTTAGAGTGTGTCTGGTGGCAGGACGGGTGAGGGCCCAGGCGATCAGTTGCCTGCTCAGGGGAGAAGGGAGAGGGCCTGGGAGGCGTGAGGAAGGTGGAGATCTTCATCCGTGGGGCAGGCTGTTTCTGGTACCTTCTCCGTGTCAGGCGCTGGTGAGATGGCACGGAAGATGAGCAGGTCCTCCTGTGGGTGGAGGCGCAGGAGTGGTGGTGGTAGGATGGGATCCCTGGCGACAGCCAGGGAGAGGTGGGCTCTTTGAGGGAGGGAAGCAGTGATAGACTCTGTTAGGTGTTTTCACTGATTATTTATAAACTGCATTTACTTGAAACTCGCTTTCACAGATGTGATGGTAGAGCATACAAATGAAATTCTTCCAAGGGTCACAGCCATACGAAAAAATAAAACTGCAAAGTCACAGAAGATGGCTCTACGATATTATGGTAGGCTTTGGGGATTGTAAAGAACTGTGTGTGCATAGCACTCATAGTGCAAAGGAAGTTTCCAGCAAAAAGAGCGACGTGGTGGGAAAATAATGTATTTCTTTGTGGGAGGCCATTTTGGAGGCCTGGTTTTTGTCTTCCTCAGAGAGTGAGGTGGACCCTTGGGGTGTAGAGAAGGACACAGCTGATGGCTGTGGGAGCCAGGCCTGTTGAAGGAAACTTAAAAGAAATTGGATTTATGAAGCCTGGAGAAGAGAAGGTGAGGAAGGGTTAGTTAACGGCAGTTTTCAAATATTTGTTCTGTGTGAGAACGGGATAAAAGGCACATCGTTTAAATTGCCCCCGAATGAAATTGAGGTTTTTTTTTATTTTATGTAGGAAAAATCCTTAAATAGGAAGAGTTGGGAAGACTTCATTGTGTTTCTAGAGCTGGTTGTGGGCCTTGGCTAGAGACATGAGGAAAATGAAGAATCCTATTTTGGAATGGTTAGGTCCTGCCCCACTCAGTTGTCATGATGACCCTTGAAAGGCTTGTCTCAAATCCTCACGAAATAATTAGAAAATGGCAAAATAAGCAGCCATTTTTCTTGCCTCACTCTCTTGCTTGCAGGGTGGAGTATTTTCTTATAGATACTGAGTAGACTCCGTTTTTGGTTATATTAAAAACAGCCAGTAAAGGGCCCATAGCCTTAAACTAGGTTATTGATCTCTTGGGGTGGAGAACCTAACCACAGAACTAGTTGTATAGTACAGTACCTTAAAGTGAATGTCAAAATAAGAGCGGTAAGGGGCAGGTTGATGTCTGGAGAAATCCATAATCAGTTGTGTAGAGCTAACCTGCACGGCTATGCTCTGTGATCTCCCAACCTGCATCTGGATGGAGTGAGTGGTCTGACTGGATGAAGATGGACTACTTCAGTCCTTTTGCCTTGATTACGCAGGGGTGAATTGTTTTCTCTGGTTTACTTCCTTCCTGTCTGCCCTTTACCATTGGTTATTTTATGGTCATGGTTTAATTGCATACATTAGACCAGCCAGTGGTCCGGTGGGGAAAGGTGGAAACGAAATTGCAATTCAGTAGCTTCTGGTTGATAACATCATTTTCCCCTGTCATATTGAAATGTTTGCTGTCTAGATGGGGTCCCTGCCTTAAAGAGATCAGTGCTGGGTAGCTGCTAATTTCATGCCATTTGTAATAGAATTTGATGACAGTCTGGTCATAATCATGATTGGGTTGGAAGAGGGGGACACCACTTCCTATGTAGAATGAATGGCTCATTCAAAGGGAATTGTGAGACCTGAAGTACTAAAGTGGGGTGGGATTTGGTGAAAGCCTGAACACAAGGCAGAGGGTAAGTGTCAGCCAAAAAGCTCAGAGTCTTTGGGGGAAGCTCTGGGGGGAGAGGTACAAGGTGAGGTGGGACAATTCCAGGGGCACTTTATTTTTCAGGACTTGAAGTTTTGCCTACAGTGCCATATGTGATACGATTTTTGTGAATGTAATTTGGTCAAGTAGTTGGTTCTTTAGAGAAATAACTTTAAAAAATGGAAAAGTATGCATCGTGTGTTGAATGCACAATGGAAATCTAGACTGAGTTATTTTTAAGTCCAAAACTAATTGCCGCCCCTTTCTTTCCTACCTGATGACCTTGGCTACAGTCAAGATTACACATTTTGTAGTCTCGATATCTGATTTTGGCAGTAGATGATCTCTAATTCTTGGCTTATTAACAAATATGATAAATATGATAAATAGCAGTGTATAGCAAGCTTTATAAGCCAGCCCTTGCTTCTGTCAGCCCCCTTGTTCCAGCAAAAGCAGTGACAAGTAAGCCCCCTAAAGCCTCGGTGAGGGGTCCTGTGTGGCTGAAATGCCCCGAGGTTCTTTCCTGACTCTCGCCCTGTCCTGCATTAGAGGAGGCTGGTGCTGATGCTGCCCCCTCCAGTGCCCGCCCTGAGTGCGGGGAGGGGCAGGTGGCTGTGGTGGCCAGAATTCTGCCACCAAAGAGAGACTTGATGACACTGGCCTAGGACTGCCTGTCCTGACCAAGTGTAAAACAGGTGAGAGGAAGATGAGAAAGGAGAAGCCGACTCCCTGTATTTGTGTCTTAGTGAGGCCAAGATAGCCAGCTTCATTTGCGTTGACCTGAGCGGCCCAGGTTATTTCAGAGGCAGATAGGAAATCCCTAAGGACAGTAACCTTGGGTTCCCAGTAACGCGGACTTCATAGCCTCTGCAGTCTCTAAGAGGTTCACTGCAATGAACCCTGGAAATGAGTGCGTCTCCCTTGGAAGGGCACGTTTAAGGAATGCAGTCCCTGTAGATACTGGCTTTGGGAGAAAAATATGTATTGGAGATTTCAGAGATGTGTGGCCGGTGTATGCTGAAAAAGAAAGCTAGATTATGTTAAAAAAGAAAGCTAGACTAGGTATTGTATTTTAAAAGTACAGTAATAACAATTTTTAGCTTGTAAAATTTTTTTTTTTTTTTTGGCCTTTTTTGAGACAGAGTTTCTCTGTGCAGTTCAGGCTGGTCTTGAACTCACTTTGTTGCCCACGCTGGCCTTGAACTCTCAGTGATCCTCATGTGTGCTGGTATTACAGGCATGCACCATCACACCTGGCTAAATATTTTAAATGTATTTTCATCTTAATTTTCATAATGTGGATTTCTTTAATGGCTGGATGTATGTTTGAAAGATTTTCAGTTGAAGCAATGGGTGATATTTAATTGGCTGGTAAAATACCACATGAACTGGTTCTTAGGATTTCTATTACTGTGAGATTAACCCAGGATCCTTACTTTAAACAGGTCATTAGAATAGCCAGTGAAAATGCCTCGTTGAGGTATTTAAATGTTTTTGTTTGTTTCAGTATGGTTGATATGTATACTTAATGCAGTTTTCTTGGGTAAGTAGGTAAGTTTTTAGCTGAACTTGAAAAGCATCATTTTGATAGAGGAGAACCTCTTTCCTTGCTTTTTTAAATAAACCAGCATATGTAGAAGGGTTTGTGAATTTTTTTCAGTAGATCTGAATCTGTTACCTAATTTACATTCCAGCATTTTCAAGGGATATTATTTAAAATGATCATGGCAGTTTTAGAGCCCCCACCCTAGGAAGAGGTTGTTGTGGAGGGTGGAGGACCCTCCCCTAGAGGGGCTGGTCACGCCCCACCCCAGGGCCACTGGGACAGGGGTCTGATCACCTGCTCACAGTGAGGATTCCACAGAAACCCACGGAAATCATGGGTAGTTCTAACACATCAGGCCCAAATCCTTCTCCTCCCAGGGAGAAGGGTTCTTTTCCTCTCAGTTCTTTTCTGGATCTTTGTTAGGTCCAGAAAGAAAGGAAACAGAAAAAAGAGAAAACGCCTATGGAAAGCAGATAACAAGGTTTATTTCAACTCATACTGTATAGTCAAGTACGGCAGAGAGTGGAGAACGGAAGCACAGAGGCTGGTCAGGAGGAGAAGGCCCATTGAGGCAAGGGCCAGAAAAAGGAGGTCGCGCTGGGGGTGTGGAGGGTGGGGAGGTAGGGTGGGCTGAGTCATGGGCATTTCGTCACAGTAGCCCTGGGCCTGTCCTCGCCGGGAAGGGCTGAGTGTCAGCTGACATCCCAGCCTTCCTGCCTCCAGTCTTAGGAACTTCAGAGCAGTGGGCTGCTTGATCCCACAAGTATCCTGATGAAGAGTTTGTGAAACAGAAGTCTTCTCTTTTGGGATTTTGTAGGAGACTTTAATGTACCCAGATGTGTTGTCATCCAATGGTTTGGAACCTTTTTTTCCAGAGCATATCAGAATGTTCTTTCACAGCCACAAGAATGGTTTCAGGCACCCCAGCTGGATGCTCCTGGGGATCTCTCTCCAAGGACAGGGGTTCTGTGCCTCTTTTAGAATTCTTAGGGTTTTTTCTTGTTAAAAATCTGAAGAACTGAACCATGTGTGGTGGCACTCATCTGTAATCCCAGCACTCAGGAGGCTGAGGCAGGAGGATTGTAGCAAGTTCAAGACTACCCTGGGCTATCCAGTGAGCTCAAGCCAGCCTGAACTACATAGTGAGACCCTGTCTCAAAAAGACACAAAGAAAAAGAAATCTGAAGAACTATAGTTTTATTAACAACTGTTACATGACAACATTCCAGTTAGCAGCCATCAGTCCCACCAGCAGTGTGCTGTTTCTACTTTGCTGTCATCGTAGCTGGTCTGGGTGAGGTGACATCAGAGGGGACATCACTGGACTTTGTGCATCTGATTAGCCTTAGGGTGACCTTTCAGCGGTCCCTAAAGGGAAACACGTCCAGCTTCATCAGATGGACTCCCGAGGGAGAGTCCATGCTGCGGAATTACTCAGGACTGAAGGTTTGTCTGCTGGTTGTTGAGTCTGGTGTAGGACTCTTGCTGCCTATATTCTTAGTTCTGGTCATCAGAAAGAATCTAGAATTAAGGCTGTCCAGGGACAGAAAGCAGTGCCCTTGGCTTGGAGACGGAAGGGACCGCAGTCTTGGGTGAGGGCAGGCGTTTGGTTTGGGTGCTCATAAGTAGTTACGAAGTCAGCTGTTTGGCTCCAGCCTTCACACTTCCTTTTCTCTAGTGTGATCATCATTGCGTAGCGCGTGTTCTGGGTGAGAATTTCAGGGTCTGCATCTAAACAGATCGTGTTTAACTTTACCATGGGGGGCTGGGGGAGGATGAGCAGATTTCACATCAGTAGGGAGCCTGTGGGCTGCTCTCTGGCTTGCTTGATAACCCACTAGCAGCCGATTCATTTCAACATGGAGGAGTGGGACTTCAAATTAATTTTTTAAAAATGCACATTTTTATTGTGGGAGCGTTTAAAACAGAATAGTATAATGAGTCCTCATATCCATTTTCCGCCTTAACACTTAGCAGCATAGTCAGCCTGCAGCTTCCCCTTATCCAGCTCCTTTCCAGGGGTGAGGTGTGCTCCTGTCAAAGAACTCACCTGCATTAACTTGCTATTGTCTATTGTTTTGTTAGGGCACTTGAGGTTTTTTCGTAAATAAAAACTCATTTATAAATATTCTCAATGTGGCTCTCAAATACAGACTCCCTTTCCTAAGTGTGATGACATCAGCGTCATGTTCTTCCACATCAGTATAATTCCAGCATTATTGAGTATCCAGTACTCACATTTCCCTCACTGTAAATAAATATAGAAATAAAAACAAATGCATAAATATCTGAATAGAACAAATAAGATTTACACACTGCAATCAGTGGATATGCCCTTTATGGCATTGCTTATCTGCAGGATTTAGCCCCATATATTTGTTGCAGAAACCGTATTCTGTGCACTTTTCAGTCTGAATCATGGTGATTGCATTTCTGTAGTAATTAACATGTTCTTTCCCCTGAATTTCCTGTAAATTGTTGATTTAGAGGTTTGATCATATTCAAGGTTTTTTTTTCTTTCTAAACAAGAGTACTAGATACATGGTATATTCTTCTGTTGTTATTCTACCATCCCAATTTTTGATATATCTTTGGGCATTTTCAAAGATTTATATTTTTTGTCCTAATGATTAAGCCAATCCTGAAAACCTTCATATAATATTCTGCTCTTCTGGGGGCTTCTTTTCTATTGTTTTTTTGCTGTAACATTTAAATTAGCCAGTAGCCTGATGTTCTCCTTTTTTTTTTTTCTCAAACTGAGAGTTTGGGAAATATTTTTGCTCTCAGCTAATATCTATAAATCAGAGAGCCTGTCTATTTTCAAAATTTCCCCATCCTCCATCTTTCCAATGGCTGTACTAAAAGTCTACCTGCTCAGCTCACCCAGCAATCACATGCTTTCTCCACTGCCTCACCATTTGACATTAATTCTGCAGGTAAGTTGTTTGGGGGTGGTACTGGGAAATGAACCCAGGCCCTTTGCACTGAGCTATGTCCCCAGCACCCCCTACCTTTTTTTTTTTTTTTCATTTTAAGACAGGCTCTCAATGAGTTGCCCAGGCTAGGCTTGAACCTGTGTCACCGCTGCCTCAGCCTCTGAGATTACTGAGATTGCAGGTGTACACTGCCAATCCTGTGTGATCTCCTTCCTTCCTGAAGCTCTCTCTGTGCTGGCTGCCTCTTGAGGAACGCTGGCAAGCATCTCTTAGATGGTGGGGCTCTCAGCAGCTTGTCTGTAGTACTTAAAGGTCAGGTTGGCTGATAGGAAATCACTGACCCCTCTTATCTGTGCTCAAGCATCATTAATGTTTTACTGTATTGTCTTTTGCCACAAAATGTTGTCAAAGTCTTGTGATAATCTAATTTTCTTTCTCTCACAGTTGACTTAATATTTTTGCTAGATACCCAAGGGAATGTTTTTTAACCTTTATTCTTTGAAGTCAGTAGTTTTACAGTGTGGCTGCTGTGGGTTGATTTGTTTTTTTTTTTTTCCAGAGACACACAATGTGTTGTTAAATATGTAATTTCAAGGGCTATTTTCATTCCCCCCAC
This sequence comes from Dinomys branickii, assembly GCA_004027595.1. NCBI lineage: Eukaryota > Metazoa > Chordata > Mammalia > Rodentia > Dinomyidae > Dinomys > Dinomys branickii. Next base: position 39,666 of record PVLD010006784.1, on the reverse strand, counting down.
TAAAGATTTCTCAAGAGTAGCCTTTGCTGTTCATTCTGTTCTTCATTCACTCAACAACTACCATTATATGTATGTTCGATCTTCTTTGCCTGTCTTCTGTATCTGTCATTTCCTCAAATCATTTTAGTCCCATTTGGAAATTTTAGTTTTAATTTTCATTTAAGGGACTATTCATCTTTACTTGCTCTTGTGTTTTATTTCTCTACCACTTTTGAAGAGATTTTGTTCTAATTCTCTTCAGAGTTTTTCCATTGTCATTTTAAGGTCTTCGTTTTCTCTAGCCAACTCATTTCTGAGCTTTGAGAATTCTGACGGATGCTTTTCTTCGTAGCTCTTTTCATTTGCTTAACTTCTCTTCATTCATTTCGAAGCATTACGTTCTAGGTTTGTTTTGCATATTTCTGGCCTGATTGAATGGCCTGTACTAGGAATGTATTTCTGTCTGGTTCTTAGCTTTTCCTTAAAAGATAACCATGTGGAATTCAATTGTTCCCTATTTTCTTACAGTTTTAGGAAGGTGGGCCAGTATAGCTTTTCTAGCATCACAGATCTCGTCCCTGTTCTTTTCTTTCAATACTAGGGATTGAACTGAGGCAGGGCCTTCACACTGGACTATAGTCCTACCTTTTAAGAAAAGTTAAAATAAAAAAAACCCAGCGTATGTTTGCAGTATGTGGTGATTAAATTCGTCATGGGGAGTTAGTACAAATACAAACACATCGTTATCCGCCCCCATCCCCTTCCCATGTGCAAAAGAGCTAGCTAGGTTTTAGAAAAGTTTCACCTCAGGGTGAGGCTTTGTCTTGGATCCCTACTTCATAAGCATCAGATTCCCAGACTACAGGATTTCAGCACAGTAGAAGCACATGCATCACAGTCCTCTCTGTACTCACTAGTACATTGGAGCCTACAATGTCCACTTTCACTTTGTGTGGCCACTTTTAGGTATTTTCCAATGAGTACCCCGCAATAACCCCTGTAGCTGGTAGTTTGTCCCCAGTCTTCCCATATAGAGTTTCTGTCTATCACCTGGTTTTGTTGTAGACGTTGGCCATGGTTTTTGATTCCACTGTTTGCCCATTTTTATGGTGGAGGAGATTCAACAACTATGCTGTCTATCACTGTGCAGCCTGTACCATCTTCCCAGGTCTGTGTTGACTTTTCATCACAAAATTCGTTAACTTTTCGGTCTACCGAAGCTAGGCCAAAGTAAAATGTTAAATTGCAGATAGTTTACTTAAAAATAGTTTTCAGTGAAAATAAGTTACTAAAAGATTTGTATCTGAAAACTGATTAGCATAGAAATGAACACTTTATGACCTCCTGAAATTAGCCTTCTAAGCTCTGGTTTGTGATGAGACACAGTGGTTGAAATGGTCGGAGTACCTGGAAGCTCACTCCTCAGTTGTTGTTTTGGAGGAAAATTTGTGTGATGTGACATCTTTTTGTTATTATTTGTTAGGCATAAGATTCCTCAAGTTCTGAAGGAAGTAGTGCATTTTATGGTTCTGGAAGCATTAATTAAAAGCATTACTTTTAATACTGTGGAATAAAGGTAACATCATTACTTAATTAGGTGGATTTTCCTCTTTTTTTTTCCTCAGTGAAAAATTTGCATATCTCTAATTATAGTCATTTGAAAAAACATGCTGCCAGGGCTTGACATAATATTAACTTAGATTTCCAAAAATACTAAATTTCCTTCCTCCAACTTGAGTCTCTTCCAGTTGGCCATCGATTTAAATTGCCATCCTAAGAGGTTATAATTTTAGAATTGGCCTCTTTTCACCCTCGCTGTTAGGGATGGTCGTTACTGTAAAGTCATAGGAGGAAGAAGCAAAAGTTTCTCAATGGAAACATTGGAAGCTTTTATTTATTATTTTTGGAAGTTCTGGAAGTCAGAGGAAGATTGTTTTCAGACATTTCCTCTTGTTTTCTGCAAAGAGATGGGGAAGAGATCGTGTTGCACACAAGGCTGCTTATTAAGAATTCTTTGTAAAAGGGAAGCAGGATTACTGTACTGCTCTAAGTGAATGTCACCCCAGAAAAATTAAGAGAAAAGCAAACACTCATTAAGCAAATTGACCAGCAAGTGTTCTGATGAATGTTGAAACAAATTTGAATAAACCAATTTTGTCCATTAGTGTGCTTTTAAACCAATGTGATTGTTTTGGTCTAATTATTTTCTATTTTGTTTATTCAAATGTAGAATGGCTGAAGAATTAACTATTGCAGCAATTATCTGATTAGCAATTTAGAAAATTGGTGAATGGTATCTGCTACTCAAGCAGAGCTGTGTGGTATGCACTTAATTCGCCCTGAGCTAAAACGCGGACTGAGTGAGGAGACACCTGTACCCTTTGCTGCTTGTCAGCAACTGCAAGTGGGGCATGGTAGTCCCCTCCACTGCCACGCTGAGGTAGCGAGGGCTGTGGACTTGTGCGCTAGGCCGTGGACGTGGGCACTGGGCCCTCAGACTTAGTGCACCAGATTGCAGTCTGATGTGCTACAGAAGTTATCTTTGCCACCCAGTGTCACTATTCTGGAGTCCTGTAGCTGTGACTGGTGCATTCTGCAACATTTCCCACTTTGAAAGCTTGGGGATTGGAGAAATCTGTGCCTGACTGGCTGCCAAGGCTTCTCAGGGGGACCCAGCGCGAGGCCCATTTCTAGGTGTAAAAGCCAGGCAGATTCGTTCACTCAAGAAAATCTGTTTTTACAGGTTTGCGTTGAGTTCCAAGATACAGATCTTGGTACAGTTTCTTGTTCACTAATGCCCTGGGTCTGGGTTTCATCCACTGTCTGTCTGCCTTATGGGGCAGGGGTTGTTGGTTCTCATGTGTCACCTGAACTCACAGCATTAGCAGCCCCTGGCACCTGGTAGAGATGCCCACCCCTTGCCTGCTGCACTGGAAACTCTGAGTGACATCCGCAATCACCTTTATTTACGAAGCCCTCCAAGGGAGTCCGCTGCAGGTGAGAGTCTGGAGAACCAGTGGTCAGGGTGCCGGAGGGACAGGGCTTTTTCACAGGGCCAGACTAGCAGCCTCTTGAATTCCTTTTGGGTCAGGTGGCGCTCTCAGTTCCCTTCTATGGGATTCGGTTAGTCCAGGCAGGCGAATAGACGATTGTAATACTGTGGGATAGCACTAAGGGTTCCTGGAACGCATACATGGTGAGGGGAAAAGTGGGGTGTTCTCTGGAGGTGTGGTCTAGAGGGACAAATGTGATTGTCGCCTGCTGCAGTTTCACCCTTTCTGAGACTGCTGCGCTCCTAGAAGTGTGTCTGTGTGGGTCCCTCTCACACTCGGCCAGTTTCCAGTGTGCACGACACACCTTGCGCCACCCTTCCTTCGCCTTCAGGGCTCCCTATGCTCCTCAGAGGTGTCCAGCTTCCTGTCTCACACCCAGGGGAAGGGCCCTGGCTTCCTTCTGGCCTCCCGTGCACCTTGGAGTCCAGCCCCGGTGAGTCACCCTGGCAGTACTCTTTGACCTCCCAGAGTGGGTCAGCTCAGCTCCTACTGGGCAGCCTCCTCCTCTGTACTCATCCCATTGTAATTATACAATTGTGTAATTACTGGTCTTGCTCACCCTGGAGCTACATAGAAACTTATAGGTGGGAGATAGGCGATCTGGGCTTGTGCCCTGTGCCCGGGGAGCCAGCATATAGCAAGCCTTTAGTCTGTGTGTTTTGATGAATGAATGAAGGAAGGAATACACAAACCATGGTGGTGGGCGAGTCCTCACTTTTATTTCAAGGAGACACAGGCTGGTTAGTGCATCCGGTTTTGACAGAGGCATCACCTAGTGCGTTACAGGCTCATCCTGCCACTTTTGAAAAGGTGGGCCCCTGGTGCCATGGCAGTGACATCCCATGATTTGGTCTTAGCTGTGGGTCAGGCTTTAGGGGACTTGGAGAGGTCCTTCTTGAGTAGTAGTGTTCCAGGGAGATGGGGAGGGAGAAATCCTTTGTGTTTGGAGATGGTCACAGCATGTGAACAGAAGCTGGCAGCCCCAGTAGTGAAGGTGGTGGTGGGGAGCATATGGGGAAATGACTGCTCATCCTTCCTCAGGTTTCCAAGAGCCACTGCCTTCTATGCTCACAGTTGATCGCCATGTTTTGGGCAGATGCCTCAAATCCAGTGAGAAGACAGAGATCTCTCTTCTGCCTGTTATGTAGTCACTTTGCCTTGGTCTGGCAAATGCTAAAATTGCACACCTGTTCTGGAAGGCGAATTGCTTCCCAGGGCAGCAAGCAGCTCCAAGGTACAGGCATTTGTCTGAAATAAGAACCTCATGGTATTTGATTCTCTAACAGAATGTGTGTGTGTCACTCATGAAAATGCATATGTAGAGGGTGCAGGCTTACAGATATTTTTAAAGGTACTTCAAGACCTAGAAGGTGAAGATGTTCACATGCTTATAGGAATTTTGCCTTTGACAGAAGAACTGGTGATATGTTATTTGCCAGATTGTGTCTGTGTTTTATGGTAAGGGGCTCAAAATACTCTCTCATACTTATTGTGAACTCCTACATTAAATAAATGTAATAAAACACAGTAAATTGGGGGACAAAAGTCATAAACACAGTTTTCTAAGAATTATGGCAGAATAGCTATGATCTGCTGATCTGGCTAGGGAGGGTTCACAGCACAAAGGAACATACCTTTGTGTTTTGGTGTCTACCTCGCATAACGTATCTTCATCAGACACAACCTCAGCACACTCTGTTACCCCATGCCCTCATCCTTCCTTCTTGAGTTGCAGGGAGGTTGTTTGCCAGATGTTCTCCCTGTGCTTCACAAGGCTGTGGCCCCAGATCCTCTATCGTTGCCATGTGCAGCAATCGCCACACTCCTGAAAGGGACATTCACTGAGTGTAGCATTCTTAAAGGATTCAAAGGGTCTGTGAGGATTCTGAGCTATTTACCCTCATTCATAGATGCTGAGGCTTGGAGCAGCCTTGTTGGAATCCTCCAGGCTCGGCATTGCTTGGACTGGGATTCCCTGTGTGTCTGACTCCCAGCACCTGCTCCCCACGCATTATATTCCTGTTCACTTGCTTACTCCAGCTTAGTGAAACACCATCCTTTGCAGCCGCAGGTCCTGCTGCTGGACGATAGATAAGTGATGGTTAAATATAGTTGCAAACCTAGATCTACATTTTTAAAATAGCTCCCTTCTGGAAAATTGTTCAAACTTACAGAAAAGTTGCAAAATAAGTACAAATACTCCCAGACACTGGTCATTAATATTTTGATACATTTTGCATTGTCTGTTTCTATACGTTACTTTTTCTGAACCTTTTATGAGTAATTTGCTAACATAGTCTCTGCTTTCTGTGCCCCCTTTGAAGACCTTGGAAAGGGCCACCCAGGGGTAATCCCCTGCCGTTGACCCATGCTGTCTTTCTCCATCGTGGGAGTTTCTCTCACGTGAGCTCTTTGCCTGTGCCCTGGCCCTTTCATCTCAATTCAGACTGAAACATTCACTGTCCACCTGGAAATCTCAGCACCTAAAACACAGGTTCTCTACTTTGGGGAGATCCTGCAAAGCAGGTAGAAAGGGGCCCTTGCAGTTTCTCCTAAAGGAAGAAAGGGAGGAGATCCCCCCCTGTCTGGTTCACCACAGCTGCAGGGAGGGGAAACTGTTTCCTCCTGGTGCAGGCCTCCCTGCATGCAGGCCTCCCTGCAGTAGTCATCAACACCCGTGCACTGTCCTGCAGCAACTGCCTCCAAAAAAATTCCCTTTAGAGAAAAGTTACTGGAGGCTGGAAACACCCCCTGCCTCCCAGGCTCCAGGCCTGGGTTTGATCCCCGGCAGCGCACCAAAAAAAAGTGCTTCTGTTTGTGCCTCCTTTGGTGGAAGCCAGCCCTGTGGCTGTAAGGTGACATTTTGAAAGTGGAAACAGAAGGAAAAACTATTGTGTGCTCAGGGTGTGGGTGCAATTTCCCTTATCTGACAGCATTAAAAGTGGGATTTCAGGATGTATTCATCAGTAAAATGTATAGATTTGCCTATTGAGATGAAAATTAACATAATTATCTATTTAAAGCAAGTAGAATTCCTGGCATTTTTCAGAGCTAGGAAGTTAGAGGTTTTTCTTAAGTGAAAATTGGAGTTGAAGGTGAGGTTTAAAAAATGTCCCTGGGAAATGATCCAGATGTCAGGATAAATGGAAAATAAAATGTGACAGACATACAGTGGGTAGCCCTCAGCCATAAACAGGAAGGACTTCTGACTTGTCGCACACAGATGAGCCTCCAGACATCGAGACATCCATTGAGTTAAATGAGTGAGATGTGCAAGGACAGAACTGTATTCCACTTGGGTCAGTTAAGGGAAAGTCAAATCTTGGAAGCCAGGTCTTGGTGGCCATGGCCATGTGTTAGAGGAGGGAATGGGGAGAGCAAACCTAACTGCATATTAGCATTTCTATTTGGGGTGATGAGTGTTTCTATTGTGGAAATGGTGATGGTTTACAACGGTGTGAACTAAGGCCCCTGCACTAGATAGTTAGAGCGGTAGGTAGGTCACATGTGCATATTTTACCATAAGGAAAGAAATCTCTTAAATGCCCCAGTTGTATACGTGTGTTGGTATGCATAGATGTGTTCACACATACATGTGAGTGTGATAGTTAACTAGTTAGTTCTTTGCTTATTAATATTTCATGAGAACTAGGTGTCATGGAATTAGAACTAGAGTTTGTGTGCCCACTTTTATTTCCTAAGGTTTTCCTCTGTCTCCATCACAATCTCATTTCTACTTGTGCAGGAATTGGCATTTTGCAGAATTCTGTGTTTGCTAAAGGGAGGAGAAGGCAGTCAAGAGCCTTGGGGCTCTGTGTGCCCATACCTGCCTTGCGTGTGGCCAGCACTGTTTTGTGCTCTGTTCCAACCCCAGCAGAACCCAGGGAGACCCGGCCACCCCATCTGCAGAGCCTGCAGCCAAGAGCATCTGCTGGGAGGGAGCCGGGTTTCTCTGTGCTTGCTGCAGGGGTCAAGCTGGGCTGTGGCTAGTGTGGCTGACCTTTGTCGCGCTCTTCTTGACCTGTTCTTTTCTGCTTTGTTCTTAGTTGTTCTTTAAGTTAAGGAAGTTAATGTTGAAAGAAATGAAGACCCCTCGCCTACCCGCTAGCTTCGCAGATGGCCAGGGCTTCATCCTGGTGTTTATTGGATTTGAGTCTTTAAGTGTTTCTTATCTGGTTCACATTTCAGTAAGTGCTTTCCAGAAATCAAAACGCAGAAATCCACATATTTACAACAGAAGTTGTACTGAACTACTGGGAAAAACCCTGCTGGAAACGAAAAGTTCCTCCTTTCTGCTCAGGGATGTAGCCCCCGCCAAACCCAAACCGTATCTCACTCCCAAAGGACTCACTTCATCGTGGCCGAGGAAGGTCCCCCTTTGTTAGATATCTTCATCCATGGTCAGGAGGGAAGTCTGACTTCCTCAAACACTGAGTTTTATTTTTCTTAGGATGAGTGGTTAGGGAATATATTATATTAAGCATTCCTAGGAAAACCTTTATTGCTGATGGTGTGCAAATTTCTAAAAGAAATTCTGCAAAGTAATTAGCTTATTCTGCTGATTGTCAAGTGATCCATGAATCTTCAAAGTCATTATGGACTTGATAAGCTGTAGCAGCCATAGATCAAATTCTACATTTTGTCCCTTATTCTGTGTCCAGATAGTAATGTGAACACAAAGCAAGTGGTTATTTATATTATTTATGTTTATCATATAAGAGAGTCACTGCTTTTTACTGTGGACACCAACATTTGCGTATCGTCCATGTCTAACCACGGGGTCTTTTAAGGGATTTCTTTAGCAGTCCTGCTTTGGGTTCCTTAGACCACCTCTGTGGTATTTCAGGTGACGCAGCTGAGGCCTAGAGAACCTCATCTCCCCGCCCAAGTTTTAGTCCTGAACTTCTGTGGCACTTTCAGTACATTTTCCCCTTTTGTCTTTTTCACTAATTGCTTGAGGACAGTTACACATTTTTTCCTAAAATCTACAAATACTAAACATCATAGTGAACAACCAACATTTGCTCCTGCCTTCGAACCTGAGAGAAACTTTGATGGGTGTCACAGCTCTAAAAGACCCTCCTAGGAAGCCCAAATCACTGCAGCCAGCTGCTCTTAAGTTAATTTCCTTAGAAGCAGCGGCACATCTGACATCTCTTTGATCTTGGGTGTGCTTTTCAAAAAGCATAAGGAACCCAGGGCATCTTCTTGGGCCACCAGATGGCACACTTGTAGTCAGAACCTAGCAAAAGGAGTGAATTAGGGGTACCACTAAGACAAAACCCCTAGCTGGGCCATGTTGAAGGGTCTGAGTGGGGAAATACTTTGTACTGGAGAATGAAATCTGCCTGATTTGCCCGGGGATCACAGTAATAAAGCAGGAAATACAGATACCACAGGAAAGGTATGATTGGCACAGGTGATTTATTACCGCTAGGTTTGTCCGTGTGGTTAAGACAGAAAATGGAGAGGCTGATACGGCCCTAAGGAGGAAACGGCGCCCAGTAGCAGACAGGAAGGGCCCAAACCACAGGTGGATGCACCCTGCTGAGAGCGCACATAGAGTAGCGCGGGTGGGGAGGTGGGGCAGAGGAGCGCTGCAAGAGCAGGGGACCTGTGTTTGCAGTGGGACTCCGTCTCTGCACGGGGGAGCCTGGGAATGAGGTCGCCACTCTCCTGACCCCGCCAGTGGAGGGCAAGGCTGTCCTCCTCCCAGCCTTGCTACTGGAGCACCAGAGCACAAGCCCTGTGCCCAGACATCCTGGTTTGACTGTTGTAGTTAGAGCTAGGATGCCAGCATTTGTATTTCTCAAGCTTTGCTAGTGATTCCTGCGTGCAGCCAAGAATGAGATGTGGCCGCGCCTGCACACGGAGGACTCGGGCTGGCCCCCTACCTGTTGTTCTCCCTTACCTGCTGCAGTGTCTTGAGCTATCTCGGTGGCCCTCTCTGCCCCGTCTGGTCTGGAATGCCCCTGTTCTTCTTTGCCAGGGGAATCACTGCCATCCCCTTCTTCTTCCTCCTCTCAGGCCGTCACTTCTTTCTCTGCTTCCTGCCTCTCTTCTGTGTATTCTCCATTCCGTCCTCGTGAATTCACATCTCCCCTGCCCACCACCCATGGTGTGCCAGTAAGACTGGAGAATGTGTGCCAGCCCTGAACCTTCCCCTGCCCAGTTTCCAGGACCCTGTCGCTGCTACTTGCTGGTCCAAATGCCCCTAAATCTGATTTTCCACCCCGCCTTCTGGTACCCTACCTCCCCACTATGGAAACTAAAAACAGGGTTGGCTGTTCGCGGCCTCATCAGGCCCCAGGGCCTTTGCTTACCTGGAAGCCCCCATCAGCCCTTGCTGTCCCTGCTGTAGATGACTCAGGTTCCCATCGACTCTTGTCTAGATCACTCCTTGGCGCGCCTCGCTGACCTTGTGTCCGGTCCTGTTCCCCTCAGAACTGTTGGGGCCTTGCTATCTTTCTGATGGCCAAGGAGGAGCCGTGGTGCTCCTGCTGGCCACCGTCCTCTGACCTTGCATCTCCAGGAGTTCTGTATGATTGGCGGACTGCTGGGCACTCTGGTTCTTCGGTGGTGTTTGCTTTAATGTCCCTTCCTGTCTAATAGACATCACCCGCTCTTCCCTTAGCCTGGCCAGGCCACAAATAGTTTTCAGCTGGAGCTCTAGGAGTCCTTCCCTGGCCCCTCTCCTTGTCTACCCGCTGCTTTCCCAGCTGAATTTTCCTTAGTGTGGGTGCTCCTCGACTTGCGATGAGCTTGTCCTGATGCTGAAAATAGCAGTCCTGAGTGCATTTAACATATCTGACTACCAAACAACTCAGCTCAGCTTGGCCTGCCTTAAACATGCTCTGAAAACATTAACCTACCACTAGGTAAAGTCATCTTGCCACTGACTTGCTGTACTGATGAAAGAGTAACAGGTTTTAGCAGAAACTGCTTTTTTAGGTCCCTGACTGTTCCAGATGAAAACACACATCATGCTTTTAATGAGTAATGTGTTGAAGGCCCAGGGGTTGGTTTGTCATTTGTCCCTGTGGCGGTCTCTTTGTCCATCTAACACGAAGCCTGTGCGACACCAAAGTGTTGAATACCTCATAGAGCTGAGCCAGTGCAAGAAACTGTCCTGCCGCAAGTTGCTATCACTGGAAAAGATAAAAATTCAAGATTTTCTGAAATACAATTGTCACTGAATGCGGATACCTTTTTTCACTCTCCTGCAGGTGAATCCCTCGTTGAATCAGCATAAGCCTGGACACTGGTACTTTGCCCTTTGTTTTGCCTGCATTTGCTTCATTGTGTGGTAATTACCCCAGTGAATCTCTCCCCTCTCTTTGTATTCACAGATCAAATGGTAGGGGCGCAGTTGCCTTTTCATCTAAGAAGATGCATTTCACAAGAGTCCGCTTTGTTACTGACCCAGCTTTGTTTGCCTTTAATTATGGACACTCTAACTTTAGCTTTAGTATCTCTGTCTTTCAGTCCTCTCTGTCACTTGGTTTGTCATCTTTAGACTAATGTTGAAATGTACTTAAGGAGCTGCATTAAAAAAAATGCTGCAAAGCAGTCTTTGTTATTTTGTTAGCTTTCAAATGGCTGATCATTTTACAATGGCAAATCACTAACGCTGGAAATGTTACACTGGCTCGGATATTGGAACAGATTTTGCACAATCACTAAATATCCCATACCTAAGAGAACACTGAAAGCTGGCATGTAAGTAGAAAATGTCTTTAATTTTTAAAAGCTAAATAGAAATTTCGGCTCTACAGAGAAACAGTGCCCTGGACATAGGAGAATTGCAGTCAAGGACTTAAAAGACAGTATGATTATGCCAGTTACTTACTATTTATCTCATGTCTACACCTGTGTAGATTTTCATGATGAATTCTACCCAGATAAGTTCTTTCACTTCTGTATGACGGGATTAAAGATGTAATTGAACTCTCTTACCCTGCACATCCTTCAGAAGGAGAACAGTAAACCCCACGTGAAGCATTTTAGGGGTGTACTCAAACTGACCCATAAAGCCACTTTTAAAGGTCAGAGGTCATTACAACCTTTAAGTCAGGTCGTAAGTGGACTCCGTGGATTGGAGTGGGGCAGTGTGGGGTGGTGGCCCCATCCCCCACCCCTTTCTTCTCCACGGCGCCACCTTGCCTGTACGCAGTCATCTCTCATGATGTACGTACTGAGCGCCTGCTATATTCCTGGCACTCTGGGAGGCAGAGGCCGCAGAGACAGCTCCAGAGCTTGCTTTGGATTTTGAGAGCGCACCGTTTGGAGGGTGAGGGTGGAGGTTTGCGAACCACTGTGGACCTCCTTAGTTTGAGGACAGGACTTCATCTCCTTTCCTTGGGCTCAGACACAACCACTGTGGCCCCAACTCTGCTCTCACAGCGCCCCCCCCCCCCACCTTTCAAGGTCTTTCTGGAAGGCACTGGCACTGCTTCCCTCGCATCCTGTGGCGTTTGCAGCTTCTCCACATTTTGTTTCATTTTCATTGTTTTCCTGTACACAGCTGTGAGCTCGTGGGCACTTCGCTCTACTTTTTCAGCAGGGCTGTGTTGACAGGAAGATTTCAGTACTGAGGGTGGCCTGGGCTGTGCATGGTGCAATGTGGACTGTGCTGGGTCCTCCTTGTGCGGGTGACTCCGAGATGCCCTCCAGGCTCCCTGCCACCTGACGGCTCAGTGTGTGCCTCTCCCTGAGCTCTTCTCTTCCCTGCTTTATTCCATTTCCAGTATCATCTCTTTGATTTTTAAACCCTCTGGGGTGTTGTGGGCAATTACTAGCATTCTTCCATCTTGGTTTTTGTCCACCGCGTTCCTATGGAGGTGTAAAAGCACGTCAGGAACAATGTGCCACACAAGTCATTAGCTCTTCTGCTCTGAGTTGTGGTTAAACAGTACGTGAGTTGAAGAGCAGCTGAACTACAATGTAGGAGCAGCTCTGGCTTTGTTGAAGTTGCTTCTGCTCTACTTCCTGAGAATCAGGACCGGCTTCTGTCTCTGGGTTTTCGGCCCAACCATTGCTTTACCTGGTTCCTTATATTTGTGTTGGAAGGAGGACAGGGTTTTGAAATGTTTCTTGTTTTCACCCCAGTTGTAGTCCAGGCCTTTTAGCTCTAGACACTTGGGCCAGGCAGTGGCCATGATGGTTGCCGTGGGTCACCAGCACTGCAGCAGATGGGACCCCATGCTCGGGCCACAGGTGCTCTGCACACAGCTCCCCCGGCCCACAACGGCTGCTGGACTCTCAGCCACTCTGTTATACTGACACTGCAAAAAAAATGCAGATATGTCTTGAATATATAATTTTGCTTTAAAAAAACCAGGTGGATACCTGGCATATCTCTTGATAGAGGGCGAACGCCTTTTGAAAAACTACTTACTACTTTTTGCTCTTGGTTGATTGACGGCCTCAGGAGAGTTCTGAGCTGCCGTCCTGCCCATGTGCCACACCCCAAGTACAAGGTCTGTCCTCCGGGACAGGCCAAGTGCAGAACTTCTCTGGGATGTTGTAAACCGGACCCCCCTCGAGTCCCCCGAACTGGATTCTGCGGTGGAATTGTTCTAGTGGCATCACCCGTTTCGTCCTAGTTGGTCCTCGGCCCCCGCATCTTTGGTCAACTCCCATAGCGTTACCTCGTCCATGCTGTTGGTACATGATACACTATCAAGCCCAACGCCGTCACCAGGCTTGGGACTAAAACAGGCGGTCAAGTGGTGCGGACAAAAGAAGAAAGGCCTCGCCCACAGGCTTCCCGGAGCCCTGAAGTCAGAACAAGAGCTTCCAGGTGCTTCTTTTCTGAGCGAGGAACTCTGCTTTCGGAGCCTGCTAGGTACAAGGTGATGCAAAAGGGAGATGTGCTTTGTGCCCTCAAGCACAACTATGTGGAGCAGCTAAAAACAACCACAGGTTATATGAGTAATGTTTTAATGGGGTTTAACACGGCTCTGGGGACTCCCAGAGGCTTCCCTAGAGGGACAAGTCAGATGGGAAAGAGCCAGGGCAACTGGGGAAGGGTTCAGGCATTTGACCTTGAAAAATTATTGAGTTTAAAAGAATTATGGTACTGTAATCCAGTATTTGGGAGGCTGAGGCAGGCAGATCATCATGGATTCAAGGCCAGCCTGGGCTACCTAGTGAGTTCGAGACCAACCTGAACTACGTAGCAAGACCCTGTCTCCAAAAAGAAAAGGTTTATGCTAGAATGTACAATACTGAATTAAGTATATTTATGATATAACACAAGTATATTTATGATATGATCAATGCTATTTTTGGAATTTTTCTGGAAAAAAGTTTTGTTGAGTTTAAAAGAATTATGGTACTGTAATCCAGTATTTGGGAGGCTAAGTCAGGCAGATCATCATGAATTCAAGGCCAGCCTGGGCTACCTAGTGAGTTCGAGACCAACCTGAACTACGTAGCAAGACCCTGTCTCCAAAAAGAAAAGGTTTATGCTAGAATGTACAATACTGAATTAAGTATATTTATGATATAACACAAGTATATTTATGATATAATCACTGCTATTTTTGGAATTTTTCTGAAAAAAAGTTTTGTACACTGGAGCCCTAGTTACCTCAGTGAATGAAGCCTCTTCTGGTACCTTATACACAGGACCATCCAGTGCCCTTCTCCCCTGGCTGCTCTGCTCAGCAGGACAGTCACCGTCCTGTGCTGCAGTGTGTGTCTTGAATAGCTTCGCCTCTGTCTCTGTAACACTGCATTGCATGTGGCTGTCGCCTTTGACCTCCCCATTTCTTTGCTGGTGGATACCTGGGTTATGGCCACTCTCTTCTGACTGTTGGCTGCTGTGAACATTGGTACACAAGTATCGGTCTGAGTCGCTGCTTTAAGTTCTTCTGGGTACAGTTAAATTTTTTACCAGCAACAGAGGAGATACTACTGCAAGTACCTGAAGAATCTGAGTGGCGGACATGTGGGTGTTGCTTTTTAAAGTCCTGCATCACCGTTCGTAGGTGCTGCCTCTGTTGAAGAGCTCTCTTTCTGGTCTTGGTGAGCAAGGACAGTCTTGGAGGTTCAGCACCTAGCAGGGCACCAGCGATCAATACTCACTGAGCAGTGCCTGGATTTCCTCGTCAAGCAAGTGCTCATTATAGGAGTCCGTCCCTAGAGTGGTGGTATGATGGGTTTGGGGTTTTGTCGTGTAACTTTGTTTTTGTCTATTAACATCTGTTGGGGGAACAGAAATAACTGGCTTTTTTTGTACTGGAGTTTCAGCTTAGGGCCTTTGTACTGAGCTATATTCTGGCCTTTTGAAAAATTTCTAAGACAGGGACTTGCTAGTTCACTAAATTGCCCAGGCTTGGCCTTAACTTCTGATCCTCCTGCCTCCATTGCCCAGAGTGCTGGGTTTAGAGACGTGCACTGCCATGCCTGAATGAGAACAACTTTTAACAAAACATAATGTGGCCAAACATAATCAAGGGTGCGTTTACTAACACAAAAACTCTTAAGGTAGGTAGATACGATTCAACAAACATTTGTTGGGAACCAGCTGTGTATCAGATACAATCCACCCGCCTTGGCCTTGAACTCACTGTATAGTCCAAGAGGTCCGCAAACTTGTAGCAGTCCTCCTGCGTCCGCCTTCTGAGTGCTGGGATTACAGGAATGTGCCACCACGCCTGAGATACATTGCTTGATGTGTAATTTAAAAGCAGTGCAAAGCTCAGTTGATTTACCTTTAAAAGATGTTCCTTTAATGTGAACCATTCAGTCTTTCTGTCTCCCTCCCTCCCTCTCTCCCATTAATCTCTACATTTTTCCTAATTGTGTTTATAATATTTAAGATAGTTTGGAAACGAGAGAGTACACATTACCCACAGTCCCATCCTAGTAAAACTATTGTACAGTGTGAGTTTGAAGGTTGAACTCACCATTTTTCAAAATAAAAGACTGAATGATCCTGATGATAATTAAGAATTATTTCATAAAACCAGAAGTTATGCATAAAGTAATGATCTTGAATTTGCAGGTCTTATTCATCTTAGGCAAATCCTCTACCTACTGAGCTACATCCTCAGGTTGTTAAAATTTTGTTTGACATTGAGACAGATTCTTCCTCAGTTGCTCAGGCTGGCCTTGAACTTGGGATCCTCCCACCTGAGCCTCCTGAGCAGCTGGGATTACAGATGTGCACCACAGCACCTCTCTCCTAACTGTGTTCTAATCAGTGAAGCAAGCCATCTTCTTGGAGGACTAACAGAATTGACATAGATGGTGGTTGGGGGCACGGTGGTAGATTGTAGCCATTTAGGGACTGGATATTCAGGAGCCTGTCCTACCTTTTATGTGTTCAAATATTGAAGGGGATGTTTTTACTTGTGCTAGTGGGAGGGGATCATTTGCTTATGTGAGGGCTGAGACCTTGCACTGGGCATAAGGTGGACTAGGTCCACTGTTGAGTATCAGGAGAGTAGGTGGTGTGGCTGGTGGTATTGGCAGGACTGAGAGGGGCCGGTTGTCATGGCCCAGAGGGTCCAGGAAGCCAAATGCATGGAGAGGCTGGCTCCAAGAGCGCTGTCCCATGACAGGAAGGGGGCTGGGGGAGAAGGGGTGCCTTGGGGACACAGGAGAGAGATGGCCGGGCAGGCAGGGGTGAAGGATACTCTCAGGACCCATAGCTGGCCCAGCCGGGAGAGGCAGGCTGGTCCGAAGACTCCCAGGAAGTGCTTTTCATGCCATCCACGAGGCCAGCGTTTGCTGCTCCCTCTGCTGTGCCTGTCACAGGCTTTGATGCTGGCATGAAGTGGTTGAGAAGGGGACCTGGGCTGTGGACCTCAGGGTGAGGAGGCGGTGGGTTGGAGGTGGCAGTGGGAAGTACTCGAGGTGGGTTGTTCTCTCCGTGGGAGATGGTGCAGCTTGTCTGGGGGTAGAGCAGTAGGAGGAACCCAGGAGGTGCAGCATTGCTGCTACAGGGAGAAAAGTCAGCTGTGAGCATGTGGGCCACCCTGGGAGCTGCTCACAGAAACAGGAAGTGGGTGAGACCAGACCACTGTGCAGGACGTTCAAGGTTCTATTTCTAGAGTAAGTTGTGCAGCATGCATTTTGTGTTCGCTGTGTGCCCGAGCACAGTTCCAGCGCTTTCCAAAAGCCTTATAAAGGGGCGGGGATGTAGCTCAGTGATACGGTGCCTGTCTGGCAAGCACAGGGTCCTGAGTTCAATTCCCAGCACCAAAAAAAAAAAAGGCCTTATAAATTAGGGGTTGCTGCTACCCTCACTTTTCGTATGAAGAACCTGAGGCAGAAATGAATAGTCCCTTGCCCAGGGTTAGTAAGGGGCACAGCCAGAATACAAATCTAAACCTTTTAATTCAAGAGCCACATGTACTTAGTATGCTAAAACTCCTTACCTGGGTGAGGCCTACCCATGAGAACACTGAATCAATTGAAATACGTTGCAGTACAAATCCTGGAGAATTTTTGGGTCATGTTTACTCTCCGTGTTCTGAGCAGACTCAGGTTGAACTGCTCCTTTGTGAAAAGGGGTAAAGGAGTGAAAACAGCAGTCGTACCTCATTTGTTGCTGCTTCTGTCTTCATTACTGAACGCTCTGTACTGCCCTGGACACAGCCCCGGCCCCTCTTGTCCTGATTCTGGCTGCTCCACTTAGACGCAGAGCTGAGCAGACACAGATCATCTCACCTTGCAGTGCTGCTCACCAAGTTGCTGCATAATAACATTTAATGATTGTAACTGACCTTATTATTTCCAGCAAATCAAGGCTGCTTGGGAATCTTTTGGTCTCAGGTATACTTTGCTTGACACAATGGGGCTATATCAGTGCCTCCAGGTGAAATATTTGGATAATAAACAGGAAATGAGATTGGTCATCTCTGCATATTTGGGCAGGGAAGTTTCAACCCTTCTGTTAAGTACTTTTGGGGTCCACCTGTCCACAGAGACTTCCTTTGTCCTCACGTGTGGGTGTTTCTGTTTTTTTGCCTTTCAGCTTTGTTTGGCAACAGATTTTTCTTTTTTAATCTTCCAGTGCCATAGGCATCCAAGGGAGGTCTGCACTTGGAACCTGTAACCCTGGAGCAGACAGAAATTTCCACTCACCACGCTGTGTCCTTGGGTTTCCAGCTGTGTCTGTAGGGCAGGGCTCTTGTTCATTCCCTGTGATCTTGCTGGTAGCCTCCTGGGGAGCTCCACCCTTTCTGCAGCCTTCTGACATCCGCCTTTCTTCTTTAGGGGTCCACTTGATGAAGTCTCTCATGCCTTTCCCTGCTCCCTCTCGGCCGCTAGAGGCCTTTGAAGTCTGTGGTTAGTTCTTTCCTTTGACGATTTGGTCCTGTTTATTGATTTATTTACTTTTAATGTTAACTTTGCAAGTTGTCCCTGTGCTGTGACCACCCGAGCTTCAGATCGTAAGCAGGCTGCTGCTGAGAAGTCCACTTCCTGCCCTGTAAAGAGCCATCAGGGCTGTGCTCTGCGGTCCTAGTCCTTTTCAGGTGGTGCCGCCTCCTCCACCCCTGCCACCCTGAGCTCAAGAATGGCCAGTGTGGGGCTTTCTCTTGCTGCTTTTGTGCCCATGCTCTTTGCCCCATCTGCCCTTTCTTCACCTTTACTGTTCTCTGAGAACTCAGGTCAGTCTTTCTCCAGCCTGCTGTGTGTGTGGAAGGGGCACAAGTCCTGTATATGTGAACCCTTTTCTTTTTCTGTACTTTGGGGTTTTTAGACCAGGTCTCCCTGTATACTTTATGCTGGCCTCAAACTCACTATGTAGCCCAGGCTAGTCTCAAACTCTTAGAGATCCTCCTGCCTCAGCCTCCTGAGTGCTGGGATTACAGGCATGGGCCACCATGCCCAACCCATTTTCCGAGTGATCCTACAGAAGCAAGTGAAAGCCTCTCAGGAATTCTGCTCTGCTGTTGCTCTAGCCCTTCTCTCCCAGGGACCCTTTCTTCTACTCCCTCACCAAATCATTCATGAATCAACCTCCTGAGTTTCTTATTCCAACTGTTAACATGTTCTCTTTCTGAGAGTGTTATCTTCCTCTTTATTCGTAACTTCTTGTTGTGCGTTTTTATCACCTTGTTGTGGAGCGGTGCTTGCCATGCTTCTCGATCAGTGTAGTTGTGTGTGTGTCAGCTTCCCTGAGAAGCATATCGCGAGTCTGCATGGTCCCTGGTACACTGCAAGTGTCACACCCAGACACACAGAGCTCTCGACAGCTGGTTCCATCCTACCTGATCTTGCCTCTCATAGCCTCCCCGGAGGAGCCCTGACTTCCAGCCAGGCTGGTTCCTGTGGCACTTGAAAGGCCTCACAAGTTGTGCTCAGTGCCGACCTTTCCTCGGGCCTCCTCCTCCTGCCCCTGCTCTGCCTCCTGTCACGGTCAAGGTACAGCGCACTTCTTTTCATTCACTTCAGTCCTGCCGCCATAGTTCGGCTATTCTGACACCGAGGTAGTTTGCTTTCTAAGCTCTGAAGTGTGTCATGGTCGTGTGTCATGCCAATGTGCACTTTGCGCCAGCCCCGAGCACGGTGCTTTTGCAGATACTCGAGTACATGGATACGTGTGTGTATGTGGGTAAATGAGCACTTTGTCATGTGAATCTTACAAGGCTAAAGTGTCATACTCAGCATCCACAGTGTGCATCTTTGTATAAACAAGATTCGCTGGTTTCTTACCTGGGAAACTTACCTGGTGTTAGGTTGATGAGTTTGAAAACCAGCCTATGCCACATATGATCTGATCGTTTCAGGGGGTGATTGTGTTCTCTCTTATTGTTTGAAGATCTGTGAATGGTTCTCCTTTTGATGAACATTGTAATGTAAGGAGAATTAGATGGAAATAAGTGAATTCATAAAGTTTGAGATGTCATACCAAAAGAGCGACTGGGTGATAATTGTGTTTTGCTTTCTTTTCTTCCATGGCATGAGAGTTCGTTTTTAAGCCATCAGTGTGTCAGCACCATGGATGGTGGTCCAGAATCAGAATGGGAAGTTGAGCTATTTGTATGTTCAACCCTATGGCACCAAGCAAGTTCCAGCTTGCACACCAGACCGTGACCCTGACCTTTAGGATTAAGTGAGGGTTGCAAAGAATGACTTCAGATGAGCTTTAGATAGAACCCCCTTTCCAGCCAGAAATAGCAGGGCAGCTTTGGCCTATTTTTATTGTGGAGTGCACAGAAGATGGAACTCAGTATTGGAAGAAATGCTTCATTTTGCCAAGGAAGGAGATCATGTTCAACAAGATTCTTGTTTTTCTTGGCAGGCTCTTCTCAGACATCTGTGAGTCCAGGGGAGCCGTCTCCCCCATCCATCCTTCCTGCACAACCAGAGTTAATAGTGAGTGCTGGTGACCAGATGAGGCTGACATGCACCGATCCAGCCTTCATCAGATGGACTTTCAAGAGCCTGGATCCCCACGTGAGCGAGCATAAGGACAGTGAGTGGGTCAGAGAGAAAGCCGAGGCTATCCACACAGGCAGATACACATGCACCAATGGACACGGCTTAAGCAGCTCCATTTATGTGTTTGTTAGAGGTAAATAAATGCTTGGCTTCCTGTGATGCTATGCTTTAGAGGACTTAACGCCTGGTTCTTAGTTTTGGATGACATGCAGATGACTAAGCCATAGGTAACAAGGCCTAAGCCAAGAGTTTCTTTGTTGGTTTCCATCAGCTCTTGACGCGTGGAGGCTTTGAGCGCACCCACAGCGGGAGGTGTGCACGGCTATGGTGTTCTTCCTAACGAGACTGCAGCACACTCAGTCCATTTGCCCCAGGGCTCCGAGTGAACCCTGAGCATGAGTTATGCCCTTTGGGACAGAAGCTGTCTTAATGCCTTGAGGTTCTAGCTATTCTCACTTAGTAAGAAAAAAGTCCTGCAAATCTGAGTAGACCAGCCCTTTAAAAGGTTTGGCCTACTCTTAGGGAGTAAATTAGAAAAAAACAAAACAACTTGGTCAGCTAGGCATCCCATGTCTGTGGCAGGTTGTGTGTAGAGTTGATTTCCTTTTAAAAATGTGATCTTGGAGAAACAAAAGAAAAAGAAATGTGACCACTGGTTTCCTCTACCTCATTTCCTTTGACCTATTTAGTGACTCATCTGTTTGTACTTTCACGGTCTTGCTGGGCAAGGCCGTATCCTTTGGCTGACTAAAAACTGAACTACTGACAGTTTAAGAGACAAATCCAAGTTACAGGAGGAGAAACGCAGTCGTGGCTCTTGTCCTGGGAGTGCCAGCCGCGGGGCTGTCATTAAAGACAGGCCTGAAGTAGGAGGCCTCATCCGTGATACTGTGGGTACCTAGTGGATGGCTAGCATCTGTTTCCTCTTTGCAGTGGTTGGATAAGGAGACCTCTGCCTTAGGGAACAGTAAGAGAGAGGAAGAGTGATGTAAATTCTAGCACACTCTATCGGGGTTAATAAAGCTGACCTTGAGGATTGCCGTGAAATTGACTGTACCTCTCCTTCGTTATCAGTTGTCCTTTCCCTAAGCACGTGGCTGAGAAGAAATACACACAGATAAGCCATAGCTTAGCTTTGGGCTACAGTTCCATCATTGTTGAGGCAGACTGTATGCTGTAATTTCCAGGTGGTAATGAAATATCATTCTGCTTATTAATAGGAAGGGTAGAAAACTGAATACCTGAGGACAACTTAAGGATTAGCCAAACAGCTGACAGAGTACACACACTTATATAACTTAGCTCCATCCATAATTATTACAATTTAAGGCATGTGGATTCTTAAGTAATCTGCATCACAGCCATGAAAGACGGCAGCCATTGTTGTGAGATAGACTCTAATAACTGGCAGTGAGCAGACGGAAGACTAACCAACTCTTGCTTCAAATCATAATTTGACCATCACATTGTAACTTATTCACAGGGAAGTTAGTAATGCTGAGAGGTATGTACTTCATTTTTGTCCTTAATTGATAAAATACAGGTATATCTTAATGATGTTAAATTCGGCTTTGTTAGGACACCTGATTTCCAGATGGGAAGGACAATATGAAAACAGATTTTTAAATGTAATCAGTGGGCCCACCCATTCTTCTGTGTTGATCACTCCCACAGAGGGGCGGCAGCAGACTACCTCCAAATACACATGCTTGCCTTCACTTGTGAGATATCTGCCTTTGCTGGAGCCATCCCCTGCCTACCCCTGGGGTCATGGTGTACTGATCCAGACCACCCCTTCCACTAGCAAGGGTCCGGGTTTGGGGGGGTCCAGTGTCTGCCATGGTGTTGTGCAGACTCACAGCTCTTCTTGTGCGCTTGAGATGATTTCTTCTTCCGGTTGCATGTATTTCTCTTTAGGAATGTCAATAGAGGGAAGTCACGTGTTATTTGCACTGCCCAGCCTGCTCAGAGTTGTCTAGATTCTCTCTAGGAGCTGAACTGTTCTGCAGCCTGGAAGCTCTGGAAAAAGATCCTGCACAGAGGGGTTAGAGGCAGAAAAACCTTCTGCTCCTATTGTAGGTCAAAAAAAAAAAAAAAAAACCTATTCTAACAAAACATTCATAAGAGCTCAAGTTTTGGGATCATTCAGATTTGTATTAGAGGTCTACACAGCATTTTCCAGGGTGTGTCACCACAGGAGAGCCACTGTTTTGACACTTATTCCTAATCAAGAAAGTGATGATAATGATATGAGTTGAATTATCCCAAATTCACAAATTTGAAATGTTTTCAATTACAATATGACACAGTAAGTTTTGGGTTGTGGGTTCCAGGTGAAGGATACGCAACTAGTAAAGTCTATGCAAATATTCCCAGATCTGAAATACTTCTGATCTGAAACATTTTGGAAAAATGCTATTCAACCTATAGTACACAGAGATATTGTACAGATTAAATAAGATCACATGTAGCGGCCCAGCCTTAGTTGCTGACACATGGCGAGTGTGTAGTAAATGTTAACTCTTGTTAGTACTATCTGGATAAATTTTTGCATTTGTTTTCACAGATTTGAATGTCTCAAAAGGCAGCATTTTGGATCTGTTAGAAATGCTTGTGACCAGCCATTTAAGCTACTGGTTTTGCTGTGTTTTTAGATCCTGCCAAGCCATTCCTTATTGGCCTTCCCTTGTATGGGAAAGAAGACAACGATACACTGGTCCGCTGTCCTCTGACAGACCCAGAGATGACCGGTTATTCCCTCAAGGAGTGCGATGGGAAGCCTCTCCCTGAGGACCTAATGTTTGTGCCTGACCCCAAGGCTGGCATCACCATCAAAAATGTGCGGCGTGCCTACCACCGACTCTGTCTGCGTTGCACTGCCTATCGGGAGGGCAAGTTGGTACAGTCGGATAGATTCATCCTGAAAGTCAGGGCAGGTATGGCCCCTTTCTTCTGGGCATCAGAGGCTCTGTTCATCTAGATATTTTCTGTCTTCCTTGCTGGTCAGTTGTAGTATGGGTAAGCAGGATACATGTTCTCTCTCTCTCTCTCTCTCTCTCTCTCTCTCTCTCTCTCTCTCTCTCTCTCTTTTTTTTTTGTCTTTTTGGGACAGGGTTTCTCTATGCACTTCAGGCTGGCCTTGAGCTCACTTTGTAGCCCAGGCTGGTCTCAAACTTCTACCAATCCTCCTGCCTCAGCCTCTTAAGTGCTGGGGTCATAGGCATGTGCTACCACACCTGGCTGGGACACAGGCTCTTGATGAGCTGCCCCAGCTTCCAGATCGAGACAGCTGCTTGTCATTTCACAGTCCCAAGCCCAAGTGGTGGTCAGTGACTTTTACTAGTTGAGGTGGATGTGTCTGCCATAGACTGGCATTTAAACCATTCTGGGACAGTCATAAACCTACTGACTTGGGCAGTCTCACAGTTGCATGATTGCATCATGCATTTACACAGTAAAGGACCCAATGGGAAGGAGCTTTAATAACACTGTTCCGCACAGTGTTGGGGGTAGGACCCAGAGCCTCACACGTGCTAGGCAAATGCTCTGCTGCTGAGCTACACTCCTAGCCCTTGACTTAAGAGAAAGGGGTTCTGAATTGTCCAAGCTGGGTTTGAAACTTGTGATCCTCATGCCTTAGCCTCCTGAGTCTCCGGGATTACCAACTGATTCTTTAATTTACTATTGACATGTGAATTGGCTTTTCTCTTTAGCCAGCTAATTTTGATGCTTTCTCAAACTATTTGAAAATAAAAAAGGAAAGTAACAAGTGACAGTGGGCCTGGTTATTATTGTGGCATTATAAACAGTATTTCAGTAGCTGGAACATGATCTAGATTTTGAAATTACCTAATTTGCTACCAGTTGATGTTCAGCTTTGGAGTAGAGTTTTTATTAAGGCTTTTGAAAAAGTATGCTTATTCAAATTAAGGAAAGCATGATTATTTAAAATTGGGAATTTTAGCTGAGCATGCTGGTGCATGCCTGTAGTCTCAGCACTCAGGAGGCTCAAGCCTGAAGATTGCTGCAAGTTCCAGGCCAGCCTGGGCTACAGAGTGAATTCAAGGCCATCCTGATCTGCATGGCAAAATCCTGTCTCAAAAAAGCAAACAAACTTGGGATTTTCAGAAGAAAGCAAAGTATTATTTGTGTAACAAATGCGAAAGATGCCTGTTTGGTTAAAAGAATATAATTATGTAAGTCAGATTCCGTGAAATCATAAAGCTGGTTCACAATGTCAAGGCTTCGTGTTTTAGAAAAGCATTTCTCCAGAAGCAGTATGATCTCATGTAGACGTGCCTACCTTGTCAGTCATTATTAATGGATTTACCTAAAGGATACATGATTTAATTGTGGAGGGCTTCAGATACATAAGTAATACACGTAGGTTAGTACTGTGTTTTGTATTTTGTTTAAAAGATGACAGAGTAAGCTATGCACATTATAGGGGGAAAAGACAAGTTAAAATTTCAAGCTCTAATGGAGCCAATTATTCAAGGACTGCATTTCTCTTTATTCTAGCCATCAAAGCGATACCAGTTGTGTCTGTGTCTAAACCCAGCTATCTTCTGAGGGCTGGGGAAGAATTTGCAGTGACGTGTACAATAAAAGACGTGTCTAGTTCTGTGGGCGCAGTGTGGATAAAGGAAAACAGTCAGGTGAGTGGATTCTTTCACTTATCTTAATATATTGTTCTGTCTCTGTGGGAGATTTTAAGGTTTTTCTTTGAAAGCCTGTTGGGCATTTGTCCACTGGTGCGTCTTCTAGGTGAAGTTGTCTGGGAGCGTTTGTGCAGGTGCATGCCTGGCCGTTCTGCACTTCCGCATCAGCGACAAGTAGCTGTCATGCAAATGCTGAGAGCATTGTGGAGAGTGGCAGCCTCGTGTAACCACTTAATACTGTTTCTTTGAATGATTTTAGTGAGGACATTAAAGAAGAGTGGTTAACTGTGTGAATAAATAGCTTGGCTTAATGCTATTGTGCCGCTCAAACCAGATGTCTTCCGATAGTAGGAAGAGTTGCCTTTTTTCCGTTCCACATTTACAAAAAGTAAACAGTCTCAGATGGGAACAAGAGAGGTCTTCCCTCCCCTCCAAAATGGCCTCATCGCTTGAGAGACCTTTTGGGGTAGGTAGGGATCTGATTTCCTCCTTTGAGGTTGGTTACGTGAGACGCAGTTGCTGATGGTTTTCTGTTTGTTTTAGTTACCATTAATAAGACAGTTATCTTTAAGCTGAAACATTTAGATGTGCTGAGCTTCTCATTCATTTAACAAATGCATATTCAATGACTGCTATATCTTAGTCCCTTGGTAGCCATATCCTTTGTGTGTGTGTTTGTGTACAATGCTGCAGATCAAACCCAGGGCCTCCCACATGCTAGGTAAGCACTCTGCACTGAGACACATCCCAGGTGAATTTTAGATATGTGGGTATTTTTTTTTTTTTGGTGGGGGGAAACAGGGTCTTGCTTGTAGTTCAGACTCACCCTGATCGCTATGTAGTCCAGGGTGCCCTCAAACTCACAGCAGTCCTCCTGTCTCAGACTTCCGAGTGTTGAGATTACAGGGGTGCACCTGTTTTAGTTTTATTTGAAGGTATTTCCCCCTCTCAATACTCATATTGATAATGGGATTTTAAAACTGCCTTAAGATTCCAATTGAATGAGATTTTAATACTTTTTTTTTTTTACTGATCTTGGTCCCCGAGCTAACTAGCAATCACACTGGTTTCTCTTCATTATAAATGTATACATAAATTAGAAAAAACACTCTGTTTAATTTCTCCTCCTCCTTATTCCCTCTATTCAACACTGGCAATTTCATGCCTATTTAAAGATGCTTTGCCCAGCACCCAGCTGTGGCGATGAGCATAGCACAGAGACGTTGAGGTGGTATCCACATAGACGTGCTGGATGCTCTCTGGCTGCACCAAGCCTGCTGTTGATCTGGAGCATGGTTTGTATCAGAGACTTGTTCTTTCAAACCAATGGCCCAGGGAAACAAGTTTTAGTTTTCATATCATATAATTTAATAAAAGTAATGGGTTCTGTATGGATTTTTGGCTAACTTTGCAGGACACAGTACCATATTAATTGGCTTTCTATAATCTTTGATTTCAGATGAGAGAACAATTTAGACTGTGTGTGTACATTTGAGCCTCTGTATGACTTGAAAATTAGCCTTTTTGAGATGAGAAATTAAATTGCCCAAGGCGCTTTGGTTCTGCACCATTTTTCCCAGGAGCCCTGCATGCCGTTCCCAATTAATCCACTGGCGCTGGTAGATAAACCTTTAGGTGTGGAGAGCTCTTTGGGGAGATCCCAGCATGCACCGCCAAGGGTTAAAGAAAACCAAATCACGTGCGAACAGTGTGTGATGTGTGACTTGCAGATGGGGCTCCTGGCTCTCTGCCAGCATTCACCCATGAATTTTTTATTGATATTTTTTGCTTAATTTGGAATACTGTTAGCACTGTTAAATTATTTTAAAATGATAACATTTGATCCTGATCATTTAGGGTAAGGTTAATTCATCATGAAATACAGGGTAAGAATGAGTTTTCCGGCTCATTGCAGTTATTTATTTATGCATAAAAAGAACCTTGAACTTTATTGAACACTTTTTAATCTTGGTTAGCTTTTCTGATGTTCTGAGGCCTGATATTTCACTTTAAATTCTGAGCTTGATGCTATCCTATGTTACGATCTTTTGGTGTGGTTGTGGGTATCGCTTTGCGTAGGATGAAGCCATTTGCCCTGGCAGTGGCCAGTCTCCTATGCCTGCTTACCTCTGTTGAGGGCTCTTGGCCTCATAAAGGAGGTAAAGAAAGGTATATTCAGTGTAGAATTGAGTATGTTGTCTAGTCATTGTCACTGCCTTTGCAGAGAACCCTGAGAAACAATAGCCTCAGAAGGGCCAGTAGGAAAATGTCTCTGTGCTTTTGCTGTTACTTTTTTTTAGCTATTGTTCTTATGCAGAAAATAACAGATTTCTGCCAGTTATGGAGGAAACTCAGAAGAGGTGGCTTCAAATCCATAGTGTTGCAGAAAAGCCTTGAGAGACACGTCTGTTTCTTCATAACCTTTTTAGAACAGAAGCCAAGACTGGTGCTATCTGACTTGCCCAAGAGCTCACAGCTATCGCAAAGCCAGTTTCTCTGCTTTTTATTCACCATCAGCAGTCAACTTTTATGCACGCTTATTTTGATGTAAAATTTTTTCAGAAATTGGGTTGGAGAGGTAGCTCAGTGGTAGAGCACACATCTAGCAGTGCAAAGCCCTGGATTAAATCCCCAGCACTCACCCCACCAAAAAAATTCTAAAAATATAATATCATTAGTAAAAAAAATAAATAGGCATAATCCCACCTTTGTAGAAAGTAATTCTGTGTAACAAAAATACAACTTAATTTTCAGTTTATGAATCACATTGCCAAAAAACAAAAAAAAGGTAAAATTCATTTTAATAATGTATCTTAGTTGACCTAGTGTATCAAATGTTATTTCATCCTATAATTAATATAAAGCTGTTAATAAGGTATTTTGCATTAGTCTTTTATGACAAATCATCAAAATCTGGGACATTTTAAACATATTCACAGCATAACTCAATCTGGGCTGTCTAAAGCTAAGTGCTTGGTGATCACAAGTTGCTATCTTTGTGAATGCTACATAACCTGTACATTTTTTTCATACTGTTTTTCTCTTCTCCCATGAGTATTTTGTCACATGGTTGTGGTTTTAAGGTACATCCCACATATGCTTTTTAAGTAAAGCATTTATCTGCCACATAGTCGGTCATATTTTTTGTTATCTCTGCCTGATAGACATTCAGGTCATTTCAGATTTTCACTACAGTTAGTATCTTGGAGTTTTATCTTCTTTTAAATTATTTTCTGGAAGGGACCGGGAATATAGCTCAGCAACATAAATGCCTACCTCATAAGGGGAAGGTCCTGAATTTGATTCCTGGCACCAAAAAAAAGGAAAAAAATTATTTTCTTGAAATAAACTTGCTGAGATTATCAGAGTATGAACAGACTATCAAACTGCTTTACAGAGGGTCATTCCGACTCACACACTGGCCTCGAGTCCAACTACCAGGGCCACCATAGCCTGCCCGGGGAATTGTGCTTCACAACAGCTCATGTGCACTTTAGTTATTTTAATTGTTTTTTCCCATTATAACAGGAATGTGTACCTCACAGAAAATCTGGAGGAGGCAGAAAGCTGTTCTCAATTCTTTAATCTTTTCATGAGAACGGCTGTAGTTTATGTTATAGTTTTTTCATATTTTAGCTGCAAGCGATCTCCAGTGTCTTGTCTGCAGACAGTGAGTGGCAGGGAGACCACAAGGGTCAGCTCGCAGTCTTTGCTCTTCGGCTGCCGCTCAGATACTTTGGGGAGTGGTCTTATGTTTCACATACCTGCACACACCCTTCTGGAGTCCTCAAAACTGTGCTAATAACTGTAGGGTGAATTTCCAAATTAGTTCAGTACAGTCTGATTCTGTTTTCCTTTCTGCAGATAAGAAATGTTAATAAAGTTAAACATTATTGTTAGCAGCGGTGTTTTCTTTCATCACTGGAAAGATGAAAAGAACAGAAAGATAAATAACAGGAAATAATATAAGTATGCTGACTCACAAAGTGTCAGTATTGTGTAATTTTTTAATATACTAACTTCTAAAATTTAATACTGTAGAGAATTTGAAATTAGTGCTCCTGTTTTTTGTAATCATTAATAATGACTGTCTTTCAGTATGATTCTGTAACATGAAGGGTTCCAATGACAGGCTTGTCACTATGCTTTATTATTCCTACTTAAGTCATGTATAATGAATGCTAATAAGAAGTTAATTGCTGCTATTTTTAATTTAGGAAAGATCTTGAATATAAATTATATGGTAATCTTTGATTTTTTCCCCCCCTTTCTGAAACCAGCTAACTAAAGCACAGGTAAAACGTAATAGCTGGCATCAGGGTGACTTCAATTATGAACGCCAGGAAACGTTGACAATCAGCTCAACAAGAGTTAATGACTCTGGAGTGTTCATGTGTTACGCCAATAATACTTTTGGATCAGCAAATGTCACAACAACTTTGAAAGTAGTAGGTAAATATCTCTATGGTAATGTATAAATTACGGGCAATAGTGAAAGAAGAAATTACTAGACAGTTTCCTTTTATGCAAATAGAATTCTCAGAACAGATTCTTAGAATTTTATTATCACTGAATGAATGAATGAGTATTGTCCCTGTGGCATCCTACAACTAGCACACTAAAGCAATTTCTGCCAGGCTAACGAGGAAAGTAGAGGTACCTGCAGTTAAACCTCTCCTCCTCTGCTACCCACCCACCAACCAACGTGGAAGTTGGGCTTTTTCTAAAATCCCAGTCCTTGGTGGTTGTAGACTTGGTCAGAGAGCACAGATGCCCAGGGTCTGGAGTGTCCTCTGAACCTTTTCAGGGCTCCCCTGCCTCGGGCTCACTACTTTGTCCCTTGTTGGCTCTCGTGCATTTTTGGCATGGGGTGAACTAGACATCTAGTGCTGTTTGTCCCTCTTTGCCTCACCCTGTCCTGCAGCCATAAAGACTGTAACCCAAGCCTTCGGAAGGCAGCTCATTGTGGTCTGGGTTCTACGTAGCATCAGTGAAAATGTGCTCACTTGCCTCTAACCCCAGCCTTGTTGGCATGCAGAGCTGCTTTGTCCTGTCTTCCCTACTCTGGAAATCACACTAAATGTTTGTTTCCCAGCATCTACTTTAAGAGAACAGGGAACAGTGAGTTACTTGATGTTTTTGATTTACTGAGAACAAAATAATTATTTTAAAATTATTTCACCTGTGCTTTTCAAAAGACCTTTTGAACATTGTTTGAATGTAATCTGTTTGCTTGTAGTTTTATTTATTTGGTACCAGGAATCGAACTAAGGACCTTGTGCTTGCCAGGCAGGCGCTTGTGCCACTGAGCTAGATTCCTGGCCCTCTTATCTTTTTAAAGCAGTCATATTCTTAGTGCTTGGCTTCGATTAAATACTCCAGGATGGTGACGTTTGCCATCATGCATGGTACTAAAATGACACAGTTTTGTTTTCATCTCCTCTCCCCTCCTGGAATTGCTTCAGTAACTTAATGCGGCCGTGCAGAGCTCCGATTTACCCCACAGTCATCTCATGAAATTTTGGTGTTTCTGAAGCCATGTTCTAGTAGAAAGGATCTCACCAGACTGAAACAGAGAAGACGTTTGACTTGCGATTGCAGTCAGCACACAGAAAAAGCACTACTTTGTCCCTGAACGTGATTGTGAACCACTTATTAATTTGAATAGAAAGCTATGCTTTTAAAATATTAAACGCCATAAGCACTAATTTGCTAAGTTGATTAGGGAGCATGTTGATATATCAGCTTCAGCTCCAGAAAGCAATTAGTAAGGATGTTTGGAGCATATTGTTGTATGTAATCGGATTTTAAAAATCCATTCATCAATTTCCAAGAATTATAAATGTGTGACTGGAAAGACTTGTGGCTGTGAAATCTGAGTCTTGTTTTGTATTGCTTTGGGAGTGAGGTGTGGTGAGTAGGAACA
Source organism: Dinomys branickii (assembly GCA_004027595.1). Lineage (NCBI taxonomy): Eukaryota > Metazoa > Chordata > Mammalia > Rodentia > Dinomyidae > Dinomys > Dinomys branickii. Next base: position 9,643 of record PVLD010006784.1, on the reverse strand, counting down.
GGCACAAAGAGAAAAGTAACACTTAAGGACTAGGAGGAGGATTTGGGCACAACACGGAGTTGGGAAGGACCAAGGCTTGGGGCCATCCTGAGTTGTTTTGTTTTTAAATAACGTTAAAATGATTATTTATAGCTGAGTTCCACAGCGCTATGATGAGGATGTATTCAGACAGAACCAGGTGAAGCGGGGTAGCGTAACACATCACCTCACAGTTGCCCTTTTCTGTAGCTGTGGCAAGAGGGGCTAGAAGCTGGCTGAGTTTTCAGCGGTGGGCCCTGCTACTTAACTTTCTAGTGCATCCTACTTTAGCCCTGCCTGCATTTTCTCTGCTGAGAAACAGTCTCATAACTGCCACAGCTGTGCAATGGAGAAAAGGCGGTAGATTTTAGGAAACTGTCAGGTAAAGGGTTTGCACTTGATTACTTGTTAACACATCACCAATTTCTTAATGCAGAAGTATGTGAAAAAATTACACTTTGTATTATAACAGCTTGGGTGGAGTCTTTGATTCTTTGTTATAGCAGCCAAGGTAGAGTTCTAATAATTCTTACGTGCTGAGAATTTGAAGCTTCGTTCCCTTATAAGAAGACATAATGCTATATTGAGCAAGTGAGAGTAAAAAACTTCAGGAGGACTTAAGTATTTATATATGGCTATTGTGAAGGAAATAATATCAGTACAAATATTATTTAAAATATTTGAATATTTTGTATGGTGTACTGTGAATTTCTGAGATCAGGAACCTGAGTTATTTAATGTAGTGTGCAAGTTGAAACATTCCTTAAAATTAACTTTAATTGGCTTAATGAGCGATAGAGAGTAACATCATTTATGATTCACGTGTGGGGCTGGGAGTTTCCGTCCTTCTCCAGTTTTCCTTTGGATGACTTTCACTCTTGCCTGAAAAATAAATTTGTGCAATGGGAAAGGACAGCTGAACCATGTTTGCTGTTGCAAATGTATAGGAAACTGAAGCACAGTAGAGACTACGATGACACCTTTTTGTAGGGCACTGTAGGTAACCAGATAGCATCAGAGTTAATGATTGATAATTTTATCATTCGTGGTAAAGGTTTGAAAAATAAACAAAATAAAGATTCTTTCATAATCCCATTAATTTGATATAACCATTTTTAGGATTTTTGGTACATTTTGTATTTTTGTATATAAGAATTATAATTATACATACAATTTTATTTATATTCTTACTGTCTCTCACCTAAAGTATATAGAGGCTCCAGGATATGCTGCAGTAGGAAGAGGCCAGCCTTAATGTCTCAGACTTGTAGTCAAAGCGAGTCTCTGCTGTGTGGCTTTCCAGCCAAGTGTGCATCATTTATTTCACTTATGAGTTAGAGGCCATGAGCTCTGTTTACGAATTAGAGGCTTTCAGTCTATAACTTTTCTTGTCTATAATGTCGAGGTTAAAGCTTTATTTTTCAGTATTGTTGGAAGAGTAAACATCATGTGTATTAAGTAACGTGTGCTTAGCGCAATGTTGGCACATAGTGAACATTCTGTGAGTAGTGACTATAAAAATAATGTTGGCAATGGTTAGTTCCCCTTGTCAAGCTCTTTACTACGTGACCATCTCTAAAGCTGTCTTATTTATTTAGCCAGTCCTTTATTTTGTCATTTACAAATTATAAACAGTAAAAATGACACTCTTTAGTATGTATCTCCATCTACCCCATTTTAAGAAATACTCTCTAATGGAAATTATAGGGTTTGATTTAAAAATAGATAATATAAAAAATCTATATGGCTAAATGCTTTCTTAAAAGAACTGTGCCAGCTTTCCAGTGTGTAATTCTATGTGCTACTTTTATCACACTTGCAAGATTGTTGAATCTGTTTTAAATTAGTTTTGCTATTTTTAATAAGTGAAAAGCAGTATCATAATTTTAATTACTACTTTAGCCAAACAGTTTTGCCTCTGTGTTTTAATGTCCTTTTTCCTTCGTTACCCTGGTTAATTTTACTACACAGACATTTAAAAATGTTTATGTATTTACGACTTTTATGACACTTTTTCTTCTATTGCTTCCAAAAAGGCTCACAACCTGTCCCCTCTAAGGGTCAGAGAGGAGTCAACTCTGGCTTGGTTGAAAGTATGGTTTGGTTGTTAAAATGCTGTCTGATTGGTTAGTAATAGATGGTCCGGGATCTGTGTTTATTTATCTGCGTACAGAATGACATTCTTTCAGTGTCTTTACTGGACATGCTCTTTCCTTACACTTACGCTACCTTCTAATCCCATAAACAGTTTCCTTGAGTCTGAATCCGGGCTCTTTGCTCCAAACACATTTTACCCTGGTAAACGTTAAGGTGTAGTGGATTGAGAAGACCTTAGAGATGATGCCAGGTCTTTCAGAGATGGATGGGAGACTCTGTGCTTCTGGTGTCTGCTTCTTACATTAGGACAGCAGGTCTGCAAAACCAAAATGAAAGGCAACACAGCCAGTTAGATTTTTCTTAGTTGTGATTATTGCCAGTTAGGACTGGAAGTCAGTCAATCACCTTTTAACTCCTAGGAGGAGGTTGTATTTTTACTTATTTATTTATTTTGGTGAGGATGATGGTAGATAACAGTTTCTGTCTTATTTTAATTAGATAAAGGATTCATTAATATCCTCTCCATGACGAATACTACTGTATTTGTAAATGAGGGAGAAAATGTAGATTTGACTGTTGAATATGAGGCCTACCCCAAACCTGCCCACCAGCAGTGGACATATATGATGAACAGGACCTCCACCAACAAATGGGACGATTATCCCACATCTGAGGATGAAAGTAACATCAGGTAAGAGTAGGCCTTCCCCTGGGGTCATGCCTGTGCCCCTGTCCTCTCACTGACCTTCTCAGATGCCACTTTTGTCACCCCTCGGTGCAAGTGGAGAACCCCGGGTGAGGAAGGGGGACTTCGGTTCTCATCCGAATATTCCCCTGCACTGTGTTGGGTACAGTGCATGCACCTGTGCACACATGCCACACACCACACACACACACGGAGTCTCTGCCTCAGACTTCTCGTGTATAAAACGAGAGACAGTCCTTCTCTAGACTTCTGAGGGGAGCCCAAAGCAGTGATCGTCTATTCAGGGTAAAATCAGTGGTTCTCTGCAGAGAAAGAGGCAAGTTGGTGCCTTTCACTTGTTTCTTAAAACTAAGGGGCGGGGGAGTGACTAAGGAAACAGAATCATTAAGTACAGTAGCTTTGAGCTGGGCAGTGAACTCCAGAGCTTTTACATCAGAGCTCTCGTTTGACCCTCAAATTATTATAAAGAGATAGTAGAATGGTGCATGCTTTTGTTTCTTGGCAGGCGTGGTTCTGAGTACCCTACACACGCTAACTCAGTAGCGTCTGTCCCCACAAACCTCATGCATAGGCAGCCTCACTTCCCCGTTTTGAGGAGAGGAAGGTGAAGTACAGAGGGTGAATTAATTTGACCAAGACCAAATGACTGATAAGAAGTAGGTGCCCCAGAGTTTGTGAGCTTTTCCAGCCAGGAGCTGCTGACTGCTAGAGAATGGCTTCTAGGGGAGAAGTGATGGTATCCTGGACCAAAGACTGAGGATTAGGTGGGGAAGAGCATGGATTTAGAGATGTCCCAGGTATCAAGGGAATTGGAAGAGGTAAGAGCTAAAGATACTCCTCAAGGGTTAGATCATGAGAAGTTATGTCATACAAGGAGAGGAAGGCAAGTTTTTGTGGAAGGACAGTGAGGACAGTTCGGAGTTTGTTAAATTTGAGGTTGACAAGGGAATCTTGAGTGGAGATGTCCAGGTAGGCGGCATCTTGGGTAGGAAGCATCTCTGGAAAGCAGAGCCAAAGGATTGAATTCCGATGCAAAGAATTTCTGCAGAAGAGGAGACCTGACTTGATAGGGAAAGGAACCAAGTAAGGCCACGGGTCACATGATCCTGGGTACTTTTCTGGCCCCCATCACAGTCACTCCTGGAGTGCAGTCCAGGTGGATTGTCTGACTCACAGGGGCTCTAGACATTGCAGTGGTGTTGGGAGAAGGCTGTGGTGTGAGGCGTGACAGTGAGGAGGGGCAGTGAGGGAACTCCGAGGCGTGGGACAGAGGTCTGTGGAGGTGGAGGTTGGAAGGCTGTGTGTGCACAGAGGTAGCTCCGAGTGAGGACAGGTTAGCAGGTGTGTGTGGGAGGAGGGCGGGCGAGGCCCCTGTGTGCGGCTCCCGGGGTGGTCGTGTTGGAGCCCATGCCATTCATGTGCTCCAGGACCACACACTGCCATGCTTCACACCAGCTCTGGTGTCCCCAAAGTCGAGCAGGAACATGAATAGAAAGATGGCAAGGGACCCGGGGAGAGCAGCATGTTGTGTGAGGGGAGGCCGGGGCTGTGGCTCTGGGGAGGCAGTGGGGGTGGCACAGGCGGAACTCTCGGTGCCGGAGGCATGGCCAGGGGAGGCGTCAGAGCCAGGCAGGCAGGTGAGTTCAGAGCACTGGTGAGAGGGAGGTGCAGAAGGCGCCCGAGCAGAGAAGGAAGTGGTCACAGGGCCACAAGGAGCAGGAGGAGAGCGCAGGCCTGGAGGGAGGTTGGGACGGCTGGATACCTGTCCACTCTGCTCTCTCACACCCTGGCCATTTGACCCAAACTGTGTGTTTCTTAATATGATTGTGTTAACACTGAATTAAATGAGTCATATTTTTCTCCAAACAGACACATATTTCCAGGTAGAAACTGAAAAAGAGGTGGCCTTCCAGGCAGGCCCTCGGCAGAGCCTGACTTGTCCTCTCTTTGTAGATACATCAGTGAGCTTCACCTGACCCGGCTGAAAGCGAGCGAAGGAGGCACTTACACATTTCTCGTGTCCAACGCTGATGTCAATGCTTCGGTGACATTCACTGTTTACGTGAACAGTAAGTACAGCGAAGAGCTCCTTATCTCTTGATTGTTTTATTATTTTACATTGTGGCTCGTGTTTGTAGCAGCTGCAGAACCGGGCACCTTGTGTACTATGTAAATAATGTTGATGGTAATTTTGACCTTAACAAAGACCTGGTGGTTTGGTGATTAGAAAAGAAAACCAATTCCTTGTCCTACATTTCACTGACCACGTGACCTTGTAGACGTAGTGCAGATTCTGGGGCCCCTGTGAAGTAAACAGAAAAGCAGCACAGTTTAAAAGTAACAGTTGTTTGAGGGAAAATGGTTATTATTGATTGTTGAAACAAGGCACTCAGTGCTAAGAGCTGGGACATGGCGTGGGAAGGACAGGGTGTCAGAGCCCTGACACGAGTCCTCTGTCACAGTGCTTTCTTCTTCAAGGCTGTGAAACTGGCTGTGTTTAGCTTGTTCTCCCACCTGGACGTGCAGCATTGATCCCGCTGAAAGGATCCGTGCCGCGCCGAGGTGCCCCGTGTGCTGTGGGAGCAGTAGCCCGTGGTTTCAGAGGGAGGTGGCTGTGTTCCTGGGAGCTGCCCTAGGGTCCTGCATGGCTGTGGTTCCATCCACTCTCACTCCTTCCTTATGAGATGTCTGCACATATATTGTGGCCAGGTGGGCATGAGCCCCAGCTGGAGCTTTTGCCAAATGCAGAGCTTCCTCCTGACTGCTCTGGGCCCACCCTGCCTTTCCAAGGAAGGACGGGCAGGTGCCTACCAACCACATCTGTCAAGGGAGACCTCAGAGAGTTCCAGGGAATTCCAAGGGAGTGTTGCAGTAATTCTTGCTGGAACTGGGTGTGGGGAGGGATAGGGAGACAGCACTGAACACGCTACAGAACGATTTAGGAAATTGCCTAGCTAGCACTTTTGTATGTTGGGCTACAGGGGTGGTGGTTGTGGGGGCAAAGGCTGGAAGTCTGTTCTTTGCCAGAGGAACTTTCTTGCTATGATCATTTGCTCATTAGACATGGCAGCTCTGTCAGAATGGTGGGGTGGGTAGGCTGATTTACTTGCAAAGGAAACAAGCAAAGAACCAGTACATGACACAGGGAAAGTTTCTGATTGCTAAGTCAGCACTTCAAAAATTGTGTTTTCTAAATAAGATACTAATATGAGTTTAGTTAAAGAAGGTCATATGCATATGATTAAACATATCTATAAAAAATCACTGCTCTTCCCAGAATCCTTATTATATGGATATGTATTGTGCCTGTCTTGGAGAAGCCAGTGGAAGCAATGTATCAGCCCAAACTCATTTGCTCACAGAACCTGCCCTTTCCAGGAGAAACATTAATTAGTATTTCAGTTTATCAGAATAGTTTTGATTATTTGGGATCTCATTGGCCCTCAATTCAAGTATTTCTAGATTAATTCAGAGGTTAATCAAAGGAGCTTAGTGTATTACTCTTAAGCAAAATTAATCTGCTTCTGAAAAATCTTAATACTTAACTGATTTAAGAGATGACTGTGAGAAGATTGGTATTTTCCAAGTGTAACAAGCCTGCTGTTCATGGGTTCTCTGGAGTGGAGCTGTGTTTCTCTCCCGCCTATTGCAAAGGATTTTTCCCATTGCCACAAGATTCTTGGGTCATGTGGCTCAACATTCCATGCAAAGTGCAGTGGAAACCAATTACTAGAAAAGTGAAGTAAAGCAACAGAGATACACAAAACCCAGCATGAGCTTTTTACCTTTTTAGAGACTACAAATATAAAAATGGCTGCCAGTTGCTTCTTCCAGATGGTGCATCTCAGTTTCCAAGTCTGTTTCTCCCAGGGGCCTTGCTGCTGAGAGTTCACTTGGTGAAGTTAGGCGGTGCGGACCTCATCAAATGAGGAGCTGTGTGCTTTCCTTTCCCTGGTATCTGGACCAGAGGGGCATCCAGATGTGTATCTTTGCCCCTTTTCCTCAAATTTCTTTTGTCATTGTGTGATCTATCGGACTTTTGAGACATTGACCCCGGGACAGTTCTGACTTTTCAAGGGTCGGGGTGCAGGATTGCTATACATTTTACTTCCCAGGCTAATTTGACATCTGACAGGATCAGTTTTAACCACTTCTGCTGGTGAACTCATGCCTGTTTGAAACTAGATAAGACAGGTCATTCACCTTCCAAAACGCCTGCTCTCTGTCGGGAGGCCTTTCCTGTATTCTGGGGCTGGGGTCTGCAGTATGCAGCCGACCATGCGGTGAGTTCCTGCTGCACACACTGGTCACACAGATAAGGGCAGAGCGGGCTCTGTCCTCCGAGGGTGAGCTCTTCGGGAAGTCTGTTCATTGATAGCAGTTTGTAACAGAAACTAAGCTGGCTGAAGGCATTTATTTCACTTACCTAACACACTGGATTTCCAAATGTTTTGACAAAGGTAGCATTTTTATGTGAACTGTCTCTGTCCCACTCTGTACAGTAATAATTAGCTCATTTGTTTGTGATTTTTAGTAGTTAACAGTATTGTAGGGTAGGACTTTTTATGTTGAACTTTAAAATAAAAAGTCAGAGTTACTATAAAATTTAGAACTTGAAACAATCTTTACGTCATTTTAGCTGAGGCACTAACTTACGTAAGTGTAATGTGTGGTTTAAAAAGAAGTTAGCCTCAAGGGTGAAAGGAATTGCTAAATCAGAATTAATAAAAATCAACATAATAAATGCATAGGATAAGTGCAGAAATTCAGGCTACTTAGTGACACTGATGCATAATTGCTTAATAGGCTCCACGGTAAGAAATGTGAGTGAAAATTCTTGATTTGGAATGGTTAAATGTTTGGTGGTTGAAAAACCAATTTATTTTTAAAATTCCATGTGTAGATTTCAATATATTATGTATAAGGTCAGATGGGGTCTTTAAACTCTTATGTGGGAGGCTTTTAAAATATTGTACTCTGACCATTTGTGTTGAGTGCAATTAAATATATGATGTGTTAAGTTTGAAAATGTTTTGATACCATTTTAACCATCTAAGCTATGATTTACATGGGTCTGTTAAACTAACTCGGTGACGTTCAAGCTGGTTTTAATGGCCAAGAGCTGGGATAAACTTCTATCTTTCAATAAAGTTTCCACTGGAAACTGATGGGAATTTTCTTTAAAAAAATCAAAATAAAATCAGAGGTTCTTTGTATTGAATTTGGATTACAATCATTAGAATTGCTTATCCAAGATATATATGGAGATCAAATTCTTAGTACTAAACGTTTGCTCTACTTTGATGGAAGTGGTGATTTGTGTCCCTTGCAAAAGTGTTTTCGTCATAGGCATTACTCTTTCCTGCATTCCTGTAGATGTTACCAAGAATTGCATCATTAAGATTCTGTAATTAGCCCATACTCTTTATTTAGGGATTTATTGTCTCTTTAATTACAAGGGCTGGGGATATAGCTCAGTGAAATAAGCACCTGTTTGGCAAGCACAAGGTCCTGAGTTCGATCCCTAGTATTGCAAAAAGGAAAATAAATAAATACATTACAACAAATCCATAAGATTTTTACTAGATCTAAGATAAATAAAGGTTAACAATAAAGGATAATTCAATTGCTATGGATTTAAATGGCAATCAGTAAATATTTTATAAGTTTACTTTGGCTTCTAATTCTAAATACCCACATGAATCTTGAAGTCATTAATGTAACTACAGAAATTGTGAATGATATGGTAAATCAATTATGTTTTAAACATCTGCATGATTTTAAAAAGATCCAGTAACTTTAAAATGATCTTCAAATTTATCTGATAGCCTTTCCAAGTCAGTGTCATGAATTTAAAATATGTGGTAAATGGCATGCAGGTGTCACGTGTAGAATCCTCTCCAGTTTTAAAGGAGTATCCAGTCCTCACAAACCTCAGCCAGTTGAGGACTGCTGTGGCCCACGGCTTATGGGGACAGGGAGCAGATGAAAAGGTTTGTCTTCCGTCACTGGGCTTACGTAGAGCACAGTTAAAGATGAGCTGTAATGGAAACCCAGCTGCCTGCTGGACTGCGCTAAATTTACTCTCAAAAGTCACTGATTTCACTCCATTTATGGGAGGGTGTTAACAGAGGGTTGAGAAACAATTTAAGGAAATGCTAAATAATGTATTATTTCTAAATCACTGCATCGTATAATTAACATCCTGCCTGGTGTGAGGGATTATTTATAGCTCCTACAGCATACCAAAATCAGCCAAGTAACACATCACCCCAAACAGCCCTCTTGACTGAAAGGTTCCCCCTTGACCATGGTTGCAGTGTGGTCTGCCTTTACGTCTTTCTGGTCGTATTAGATGCACTAACAGAGAGCTGAGCCTGCTCCAGTGGAAGCCATGTGAGTACTTGGCCTGCGCGTAAGCACATGGTCGTCCTGCCATTTGCCCAAAGCAAAAGGAGTGGACCATCAGGCCCATCCTGCAGAGGGCGTCAGACTTCCTGCCGCCGTCTGGGCGGCCCGCCTGGCCTGGACACGCAATTGCAGCGGTCGCTGGCGTGCTTTCAGGACCTGCTCAGCTTGGGGTCCTTGGGCCACTGTGCCCTTCAAGAAAATGAAGAAAGCAGAGTTTTTCGAACTGGCGGCCTCTTGTGGAAGTGGGAAATGTCCTTTTAACCGCTTAGCTGTTTCCTTGTCTCTCCACGTAGGTATCTGCTTGCTGCTGGATGACCAATCTGGGACCTTCTGCCTGCAAAGCAGATGTTCCACCTCTGAGTTACACCCTTGCCCCTCTCTCTCTCTCCCTCCCCTCTCCCCCTCTCCCCC
>PVLD010006783.1:21948-97408 GCA_004027595.1 Dinomys branickii | reverse complement strand
AACCAGCTATTCCTCTTCTGGGTATTTTCCCAGAAGATCTAAAAACATCATATCACTCTGATATATGTGCACCCATGTTTATAGCAGCACAATTTGTAATAGCTAAAATGTGGAAGCAACCCAAGTGCCCATCCACAGAAGACTGGATTAAAAAATTGTGGCATTTTTATATAATGGAATATTATTCAGCTATAAAGAACGACAGTTTTGGGGACTTTGTAGGCAAGTGGTCAAAACTGGAGTCCATACTCATAAGTGGAATAAATCAGCAATACATGTGCAGGCAACGTATTGTATCACTGGTGTAAGAACCCGAGCGTGGGAATGTAAACTAAGAGTCATGAAGGAAATCTGTTCTAAAACAAAGAACAGATGGGACGAGGGAAAGGAGAAAAGAAAGAGACAAAAATGTATGTATGTATATATGAATATACATATATGCAGGAGGGCTAACGTGGTTCTACTATTGTATTATATCACTTAATGCTAAGCAATAATCGATGACGGGTTATTTGATCAATCTTGTATGTCTGTATGTGTTATCCTGAAGACACACTTCGAAGATATCAATATGCAAAGCAGCAACTATTGGTGTTTTTTTGTTTGTTTTTTTTTTGTTGTTGTTGTTTGCCTGTTTTGTTTTTTGTCTTTGGATTTTTGGTTTTTGTGTTTTTTCTGTTGTCGAGAATATTAATTGTCTGACTAAAATGCATGTCTGTATATGGGTTCATATATTTACACTTCGAAGATATCAATGGATAAAGCAATAACCACTGTTGAGACCATGTCACCTTGTCTGTAGATTAGTTGTGACTGTACTATTTTTTTACGCTAATTGATGTCTGTTTGTTAGTTTGTTTTTGTACTTTTATTTTTTTAAAATTAAAAAAATAAAATAAAATAAATTATATCTAAGGTCCTAGCTCTAAAATTCTAATGAAGGGTACTGTCAATAAAAACATAAATTTGCAAGTACACCTAACGTCTTTGTTTATAAATCAACAACACACTGAAAAATAAGTATCCCTAAGCTTGTTCAACGTTTAACTCTTCTCTGTCTAATTAGCCAGGAAGAACTACAATGGATTAGCATAATTATGCAGTTTCATTGTCTGCGACTGCTAGGAAAATATATTATCTGGGAGTAGTAAATCTCCAATAGTATTTAAAAAAAATATTTACTCATTAGATAAATAAGCTCTAGATGGTTATTTTAGAATTCTAATTCGCAAGGATATTTTTAAATAACATCCATCAGTTTTACATGGTTTAAGTTATTGTTCCAACTAAAAACTAATTACACCAAATGTGTGAATAAGATTTTCATGAGACATGTAAGAACATAATTTTTCAATAAGTTCTTTTTTCCATTTGTCTGTGTAAAACAATTAAAAGAATTTAGATCAATTTTAACATTAAGAATTGGGGAAAAATATTGAAAGAAATGGTGTTATTTATTATTTTAACCAAAGAGAAATGTATTTATTCCACTTGAAGTGTTAAAGATATGTTTTTGGCATTTGTTACATATAATGTACCGTTGTTTCAAAAAGACTTATTAAAAAGTAAAAGTATGAATAAACAGACTTAAAATGTTAAGATTTCATTTACAAGGTACTTTTGTTGTACAAAAATTAAAAATGCTGTTACAGTCTCAGTGTAGCTAGTAGCCACAGACAGTTAATCACCGATCATGGCATCCACGCTACAGCCAGAGTCTTACCCAAAATACTAACAATGCTCACAATTTTGTTGGGGCAAAGTCCCCAAGCTTGGTGGTGAAGTACCAAGCAGGACTAAGGAGCGGAAAGTGGAATCTCATAGGAGCTGTTACTGTGGCTCTTTCGGTGAGTGGGCATGCTGGGGTTTGTATCACAGCTAAAATAAGTTCAATCAAGCCAAAGAAATTGCATCACATCATTAACATTTATTAAACAAGTTTGAAAACCAAGAGAGAACAAGCAGGTGAAATAAATCAGCATGATATGTAACTCAGTCCATTGCCCCTGTTGTACTGATACTTCAATTTCCATATAGGACGTCCTGAGTAATTCCACATGGTCAGGTAAAGGAGAGAAGGAGGGAGAGTACAAGATGGTCACGCTCCCTGTAGGTACTCGGTGCCTGTGCACAATGGAGGCAAACAGGTGCAGAGAGGGGGTAAGAAATGTCATACGCACATATCAACTCGCTGGTATAAATACAATCATTATGTGCTGCAAACACGTACCAATTAAAAAAGAAAGGAATCAAGCCAGAGTCCCTAAACTTGTGGTCCCTGCAAATTTAAGCCCTGCTTGGTTTGGAGATCACTGTTTTCAGTACTAGAGCCCCTCCCATTAATGACCACAGAATGTACTGTCTCCATTACACCTGAAGCTGTGACTATTATGATGTCACTGTGGACTCCTGGTGCTGATGTGCCAATAGGTAAGGAAGAAATTATCATTCCATGAGCAAAATCAGTATTTATTGTCATAAAGAGTTTTCGAACATGTAAGTAAGTGAATTGGTGGTTATCACGAAAAATTACATCATATTTTCTTAACTGATTCCTTCATGTCATAAATCTTGTGCTGTGCTAGGTCCATCAAGGAATATTCAAGAGAATTGTTATTCTTAAAAGTTTTATGTTATTATTACACATTTGTAATTCACAAAGTTTACATTCAATGTAGGGAGTAGATACATGTGTACAGCACGTCTTGGTTTTTGTCCCCATTTCCTCTCTATTGAATTTTCTCTCTCTATTCTCATTGTTGTTATTATTATTTCTTTAATTCATGTTTATGACACATAATGTTTACATTATATATATTTATTACAAGCATACTATACATCTTATGCACTTTATTAAAATATTTTAGTATCTGTTAGTTTTATGTTAATATTCATTATTGCTTGTTTGGATATTTGCTATATGTATATTTTCTATGTGAAGATAAAGTGATCTTGATATAAAATCATGGTTCCCAACTTCTCAATTTTTTGTGAAACTTAAATACATCCCTACCTTGTCTTCTGCTTTGTCATTATGAAATTTTATACCAAATCAGTTTTTTTTTTTTGTCCCCATGACTTTTTCTTTTATTGATGTCCAGGCAATTTGTCTTTAAAAGTGTATTATTAATTACCATGATGAATTATTAAAATATACCTCTCTTTTAATTTTTGAGTGAATCTTTGCTGGTAAAGACTGTATCTTCTTGACACAGTTCTACTTTAAAAGATCAGTTTAACTGTAACCCTTTTTCAATGAAGGAAAATTTTCCTAACTTTTTCCTGAGCCCCCCTTAGCCATCTACGTAAGTATGTCATTGTTTTGGTTTCCTTCATTAGTGCCTCCAGAGACAGTCGTGCCACATATTCTGGATCGAATCTCCGTAGTATTCACCCACTCCCGCCCATTAAATCAATGCTCTAGCTTTGTTTCTGCTTAAATATATTTTTCTCCCACTTTTCATTGTTTTTTTTTACTACAGTTTCTGTGATGTTCATTTAGTCTAGTAGTTCTTCTAGTTTAGGCTTATTTTCTGAGTGGTGCTGATTGTTTTCTGGAGTTCTATCAATTCATATCCTCCCACTATTAAATCCTAACAATTCTGGCTTAGGTATTTCTAATTGTATTGTCATAACTTTTAGAGATTTTAAACTAGCTTTGTAATTTTATTGGGCTTTGTAAATGTCATAATTTTTTATAATGTTCCTGTATCATCTAATGTGATATATATATATATATATATATATATATATATTTTTTTTTTTTTTTTTTTTTTTACTAGAAATTGAACTCAGGAACTCACACCTGCAAGGCAGGTGCTGTGCCACTGAGATATATCTCTTCATATATTATGTTTTAGAAAAAGATTCTTGTGTAAGGCTATTTTGTATATCTTTACTTCTTAAAGGCAGTTTCCTCTTGATACAAACTATGAGCAATATTAGGGCTGTACATGTCAGTGTTTCCAGAGAGGTTTGACTTTGACTCACATTCCTTTTGTGTAGATGCTGAGACTCCTTTGCTAATTCGCAGTGTTCTCATCTTGTTTAACTTGAAGAGTAGTCTGAGCAAGTTTGCTCCAAGACATATTGTATTCACTTAGCCCAGGGTACTATCCTACATGTATCGTGCCTGAGACCTCTGAGACCCCACAGTTCATTCACTTCCTGATTTTTCTAGTAGACTTAAAATAGAATCTTCTCAGTAGATACATCTTTTCATGACATCCATTTGAAAGTTAGGAAAAGCTTACTTTACAGACAGGAAGTAAAGCATTTACTTAGATTAATGAAAATTTCCACTGGGATATTTTTAACTATTGAGATAAGTTGTTATTTATTATTATGTTGATCTTATGTGCAATGTCTTGTTATTAATAATCTGTCCAACCAACTCTATTCAGGGTGCAGTGGGGACATTTATGATCTAATTTTGTTAAAGGTGTTGTGTATGACTTTGAATTTTTCAATCTTATCCTTTATTAACTTGTTTTCAAAGTGGAATCACTTTTAAATAAGCATCACAGTTTTGCCAGAAAGGTTAAGTATTTTGAGAATAATCTCAACAAATATTTTTAAAGAAGTGCTGGCATATACTATAAGGGAAATGAGGAAGGACTGATTAATGGCTCTTTGCAGGAGCTTCAATCTTCGCCTTCAGCTTGGATGTCATCTACTGGCTTCTAGCACACACTGTTCCACTTTCTCTTGGGATTCTTCAGCCTTCCATTGTAGACCCACAGGCCCCTGATACAGACTAGCAGGGGATGCTGCACTGAGCTCCAGACCTTGGAAGGAACCCTTCAGCCTCCCACGTGTAGACACGCTCTGCACACTTCCTCATCCAACTCTGTGAGTGACCATCGTAAGGCAATCTTTGAATTTCTTATACATTTGTATATCTTCTGTTATATCTGTTTTGCCCATGAGCTCTGACTGATACAAATTTCAATGAATATTTTTTTTTAAAGTGCAACTATATTTAATGAAATGAGGATTTATTTTGTGGCAAACTTTGAACATAAAATCAGAAACTTGAAGAGACCTACAGTTTTACCTAGAAACTGCTTTGTAAAATGTTCTTTGGTTATGTTATGAAAGGAACTATCATTACTCTGTGATAACTTAAAATTCCATTTTATCTAGGAGAGATTTGGAAATGTCACAGAACTTTGGACAAGTTACTTATATTTTCATAGAGAGAGAGAGGGTATAAAATTTAATTAATACAATCACATTAACAAGGTTTTTAAAATGATAATAATCTAGAAATAGTTGATCCAACACTAATGATAAGTATCAAGTTCCTTAAGTTTATAAATCAATTAAGAGTTCTATATTGTTTGACTTAATTTTGTGTCAGAGAAATTAAACTTGTTTCCTAATGTACAGAGTTGTTTTGAGTAGTTGTCACTGTTATCTGAGTTTCAATCTTTTTACTCTTTGCACCTATATTTTATTAAAATCAGAGATTTTTATGACATATTTCCTCAAATCTGGGTATATTTTTCCTGTTTTCTTATAATATAGCTGATGGACATTTTGCATCCAGGAATAGAACTTTAGTGGCATAAAAGAGGAGTATCAAAATGTGGAAAAAGAAAACGACATGTTTCCTAAAGTGCATACTCTTTCCTCTTCTACTGTCATTGAATGACTGAGATAGCCATTACTATTGTCAACTTATCGGCCCAAGAGCCTAACACCTCTCACTAGGCCATGCCTTCCTGGATCCAGTTTCCAGTGTGGGGGTAAAACTATTTTGTAGTTGATGGATAATTTCTAGAAGATACCCAGCTCTAAAGGAAAGCTCACCTATTCACCTGTGAGACAGGCCTAAGCATAAGAGCATAGTAAACTAATACCGGGGAGACTTGGAATTATATCTATCTGATACAGTACCAGAATATTTCACAAGGGGAATTTTATTATAGGGCTAGCAATACTTGATGATTTTATGCAGCATTTGTGGCTAAATTAAAATTGGTATTTCTCTTGTTTTGTGTTTCTCATGAGTTATCAGCAACTCTTATCCATCAAAACCAGTACAATGTGATTTTGAAAATAAAATATTGACTCACTTGTAGACAAATTACTCTGTGAACACTTTATTTATATTTGTAACATGAACCTGTTGGTATACTGTACAAAACCAGCCCAAATGCATTTTTGATGATAAAGGGCCTATGACCCCAATTAGTCTGGAAAACATTTTAGTCTATTTCCACAGTTACTAACACTTAATGAGAGCCTCCAGTGTCCCAGGCTTTATGCTGGGTACTTTACCCACATTATTAAATTTCATTTTTATTTTCTAGAATATTATTTCCAATTAAGCATGAAAAAGGAATTGGGAGGTTAGAAAAGCGAAGTAGTCGTCTAAGATCATGCATTTGGTGAAAATCTGGAGTGGCTATTGCTATGCATTTGGAATAAACAGTAGCTCTTTTCCTTCTAATTGGAAACTGTAGAGTGAAAAACATTGTTCGAATTCATTATGTTTATCAACAAAAATTCAAAATATTCTTTATATTTAAGCTATCTGCTTTAGCTCAATTTTACTCTTTTAAATTATTGTGATATTGTTAGAATCCAATAATTTGTTCAAAAACAATGGAATTCTTATGGGGACAGGTCATTTTTCTTTCCGTTTATTCCTTAAATTTATCTGAGTTGAATGTAAGTCTGTCTCCTTAGGGGAAAAAATGAATGTGACAACATACGTATTGAAAATACTTGATATAAAACTGGAAATGCTGAGAGTGCTGTAACTGAAAACTAATGCTTGTAACCTTTTTGACATAGAAGAGAAAATATACATCAACATGGTCCCATGAAGTGTCTGTGACTATCAACTCTTATAGGACCACAGACAAGTTCATTTAGTGCAGTAAACTTACTATGTATGCCTATTCAATTTTTATTTATTTTCATGGAAGAATTATTTCAGGATGTTTATAGGAAATATATTATGAAATCTGTATAGTAATAAGCTTCATGAAGAATGTAATATATATCTGTTTTTCTACAGTTTATACTTATTAAACCATTTATCAATTGGTTTTATTCACCCATTCCTTCTATAATCTATTAAAAATATACATTAGGATTAAATAAGTTAGCGATAAGAATTCATTAAAAATACTTTTCCAAGCATACATACTTCCATAGATACAGCAAAACACCAATTATTTGTAGATCTCAATTCATATTAATAAAATAGAATCAGATGAACTAGATCAGATGGATATTATGACAGATATTACATCACATACAATTTCAACAGAACTGGTAGAACACTATATGGGATTTATTCAACCTTAATTTGAAACACGAATTCGCACGGAATTTAAGAAATAAGTATGTTTATTTTTATTCGGCAATAGATTTCAGCACTACAAATACTAAAATGGTGAAAGGCATAATTCTGCCCTCAAAGAACAATGGACTGCTACATACCTAGACACTGAAGTAGTTGTTGAACCTCTTGACTTGAAAAATAATAGAAAGATTTATTTGTCAAGTTGTATTTTCTTCGATTTACAAAAAGCATTACTTTGTAGTACAAAGTGATTTATACCTCTGTGTTTTTTGACACTGTTAAAACACAGATCCCACATCATGAGTTTCAGGGTTAACTATAATAAACGCTCCGAGAAACAATAACATGCTCCTCGTGATGTGCTAGTTCCCACTCAGTACACAATTCTTTGTTGAACTTCTGTGAAGAGCCACTTGACTGACGAAAAAGTCCTCAAAACTGAATATCTCAGTGCAGTATAATACTTTTTTTAAAGACACCAGAGAAGTGACTTTGAAATGGTTTTGAAAAAGAAAAGCAGAACAGTCATTTAGTATTTTAAGAGACACTTCGACTCATACCTGTGAACTTAAGAGACAGATAATAAAATAGTCAAGTGGAGAATACAGAGTAGAGAAAGTTGAGTGGCCAATCAAATTAGAATGGACATTGTTTTTTCAATTGTATCTGTGGAGGCATGTGCATGCTCATTTCCTGCTAATTTCATTATCAAACCTCTGTTAGTATATTTCACAGTCCACATTCACATATTAATGTTTACATAAAAGCAGTAAGAAAAGGAATAATCATTAGTTTGAATGGAAGGCTGAGTCTAAAGTTTTTAATGTAAATATGTTTAGACCATTAAAACTTGAAGTTATGCTGTTACTATCATAGCATGTAGGGGCTGGGGGTATAGCTCAGTGGCATAAGCGCTTGCCTGGCAAGCGCAAGGTCCTGAGTTCGATCCCTGGTACTGGAAAAAAAAAAAAAAAAAGAACTATTATATCATAGCATGAGGAGATATTGATCATGCAGAATATTTCTTAACCTTTTATTTTGTACAGTGAATTGTAATTTTATTAACATTTTGATACCTTTTCTGTTCTTTACAGTACAATTTATTAGTGTTATAATGCATTACTTATAAATGGGAAATGAAAAATAGTATAAGTAAGAGATTTGTAACTCATTTGGGAGTAAAATATGACTCACATTGGGATAGGATGCACTACTCCTATATAATAAACATTCATATATTTTGCTGAGAATTCTATGGACAAATTCTTACCTGGGTAGGAATTATTATATAATATGCAAATTCTAAAATTAGACAAAATATTAAATTATACAATTTTCTCTATGTTTTGTGTGCTTAATTAAATTTAAGAACTTCTTGCAGTTTTTAATTCTTTCATATAACATTCCTACAGCAAGTGAGTTCACTCACAAGAAACCAAAAGAGCAGGAATGAACAAAGTTTTATTGAGCTGGTTGATGGACAGTGTCTAACCAGGACCCAGAGAAGATGTCCACTCAGATCTGGGTCTACCCTTTGGTTTAAGTACATTTTAGCTTTCCATAGTAATCATAGCAACCATTTTTGTAACTCTTACAAGAGTGTCACACAATGATCACCAATTTTACTTGCCCCAGAACCTATCAGACAGTCAGATCACAGATGACCATTGCAATGTAACTTCTAGCCTGCTTCCCAGTCTGTCCTATTCTGTTCTAATTGTGTGACTCTGCTCTCCTTTAACTGGGTTGATAACTAACCAAGGGGAGGACCTGAAGAATGGGGTGAACCACAGCGTAAGTGAACTTAAATGACTTCTCTTAATATGGAGTTAAAAAAACAAAATGGAGTCTCCTTTGCCCTATCAACATTGCCAAAATAATTCAGTTTGACAGGTGTTTCCATGGTAATTATACTACATTTAAAAACTTGCATAATTTTTGTATAACGAATATTGGTGAGCGCATGTACTTTGCTTTCACTTAAAGAATAACCTAGGTGGCGTTTTAAAGCATGATTAATTCTTCAATTCATTTAATATCAAAACAAACATTTGAGTCTACTATAAGATATGCATTATTTGCTACAGTTACGTGTACAGAAAAGCTATTCCTGGATTTCTACTTAATAATTGTACCGTTCCTAAAAATAATCAGGAAATAGTCACAAATATTGTATAATATATCGATAAAATATATATATGATAATTTAAAAATAATTGTGCTAAGAATATGAATTTGTAATACATTTTGATGCCACTTGTGAATGTACAAAAGACAGAACTTGTATTTCCAATTTAAAAGAAAGTTTATAGATAGTATTTTGTGATACATTTTAATTTAATTCATGAATTGTTTTCATGCAGGTTGATAGCAGAAGGCTCTATCAACACAACACGTGGGATATAATATTATTGTAATAAACCATCATAGCACAATGAAGGTTTCCAGCTATTTCTTGGCTTTGTTTAGAATCTATAGAATATTCAAATGAGTCTGAATAGTTTTTATTGGTGCCACAAATACCCTTAATGTATATTACTCAAAAGTTTTTCTTTGTCTCGTCTCTTAATTATATATTTTATATTGTATTTGTCTCAGTTCTTAACTTCTTTATGTTAGGTTTTATAAACAAAGCCTAAAACAAACAACTTCTCACAATGATTATGGAGTTTTGATGCATCATAGGAATAAAAAATTAGTAAAGATTTAATAGTATGCAAATTTTGTCTGGATATAGTATCTAAAAACATCTTTGTAGGACATTAAGCCTAGTTAAATAATCCATAACAAGTTAACATTGAAGCAGTTACACGACTGTTTTAAACATTGGTTAAGGCAAAAAGCAGAGGAAAACAATGCATAGTTTCATTTTACCAGGCCCTGGATTTCTACTATACTTATGGAAAGTAATATTTTTTTTATTTTAAAGATACTAAAAAAAAATAAAAATGATACAGAATTTAAAAATAAGATTATAGGAAAGAATCAAAAAAGGAATGCAGTGTTTTTATTCCATTCAGTAATCATTTTCTGAAAGCATAAGTGCATGCAAGCATGCGTGTATTACATATACTACACAAATAAAATTGTATAGTTTTTCTCAGAAAATAAATATTTCACACAATAGTCCCCCAAAATAAACATTGGCACGTTTGAAGAAATTGAAAAGTCCTAAGACAAAAGGTCACTAGAGACTTTTGCTCCCCAAAGTTAAACTGAGTAACAGCTACCGTTGCTCTCGCTTGAATAGGTCGCTTTATTGCTGCTCTCCTAATGGAAGGCTGACTCCTGGCTACCTACTGGGGCAATGTCGCTAATGCTGTTGCTGAAATTGTTGCTCCAATGGCATCAAAAAACTTCCTCAGGCTATTATACCAGTGCAAAAGGGGACACAAGTTCAATCCGGACCCCTGAGGTGCCCCTCTCCACGCTCTTGTCAGCTGTAATCTCGCTGAGAGCTTCTGTTCATCAGGTCTGGACCACAGCAAATAGGAAATCCCAATAGGTAGTCCATGCAGAAGAATATAAAATCAGTAGAATTAGATCACTGAATAGCAATTCAATCAATGAATACGGTAATTTCCCCATTTTTATCTATTTTTCAACATGTTACCTGGCTAGTATGGGCATAGTGTCTGAAAATTCTTCCAAAACTCAGTGCTTATATGCTCTTCCACTTAATTTTTCTTACTGACCCTGTAAATAATTCTTCCTGAATAGCATAGCACTTTTGAAGACAAGGGAAATAAATTACAACCAGTGAAAATTTTGTAAACTATGTTTTAGAGGAAATAAAAGTGTCCTATTTGGACCACATATATTTCCTATAGTAAAAATACCTTTCTTATTTTACTACTATATTACAAATTCTCATTCTTTGTATCTTGAAATGTATTTGCATACATGTTCAAGTTCATCTGTAAATATGTGGCAAAAAATCCTTGAGAAGCTATTTTTTCTGAATTCACATAATTAAATTCTAAAGACTTGTACTTTATAAATAAAAATTATAGAAATCATAATAAATATTTTAAATAGATTTCTTCTTTCATATTGTAGACTCCACAAACATTGTTAATAGCATAATGATCATAATTAATATAATACTAGTAATATTTTTGGTCACACTGTATGAGCAAAAATTCAGTAAAAAGTTTGCATAATGTGTTGTTGACATAGTTTTTCATAGTTTGGAAACATTTGAATTTCTAAACTAAGGAATTAAACGTATTCTCTAGGCAGTAGGAAAAATACTCCTCAATGTGCATATCTTGTAAATATTTCCTCAATGTTTGCAATTTGTAGTAAACAATGGGTATATAGTTATTATATCTAAAAAAACCTTTGTGAGTCATTTCTTTTGAACTGGGAAGGGTGTGTCTTTTCCAAGTAGTTATATGAGAAAGTCACTGTGTGAAACTTGAGAAGTATGAACAGAAGCTCATGGTGATCTCAAAGAACTTCCATTACTGGAAGTATTGGTTCTATGGACAGTTTTACAGTTCTAACTTTGTAAGTAATCTGGAGGTTATCTTTAGGTATTTGAGGTATTGTTACTCAAATTCATCTGTAAATTATATATATATATATATATATATATATATATATATATATATATCGGTACCAGGAATCAAACTCAGGACCTTGTGCTTTCCAGGCAGGCACTTGTGCCACTGTGCTATATCCTCAGTCTTATTAGTAAAATTAGATACACTAATAATAAAACACTGGAAATAACCTACTGTTCCATCCAAAATAAATAACTTACACATACTAAGATTTATTTAAAATTGTATTAGTATCGAGGAAATGACAATGTCTCTACTTGGGACTATGCTTTCTTGAAAGGTTGGTGGAAAGAAAGGATTGATGTCAGGATACATAGAAGCTCTGAGATGCTGTGGTCTTCTTTCTTAGTTCTTCACTGACTCAGCATACAATGGTGATTTAAAATTGTGTTCATGTGCACTGCATATATAGATGTGCACTCATCTTACATAGCATTTGTATGTGTATTTAATTTATACTCATGATGAGTACATTTATATATGTTTCATGTTAAATGAAATTACCTCCAAGATTTAAAATTACATAGATGATTAAAACATCTAAAAATAATAAAAATATCTTTTTATGGAAAAATATGAGACTTGTACAAGTCATGTACAAATAGTGGCTGTTGGGCCAGGATTATAGCTCAGTGGCACAAGTGCCTGCCTGGCAAGTGCAAGGTCCTGAGTTCAATTCCTGGTACAAAAAACAACAAGAACAAATATAAGAACAACAAAACAAATAGTGGCTGCTGGGGTTGAAAGGTTTTCTACTTTAAAAAAGTAATATATTTATAATCCTTGTTTCCCATTGTATCCACCAGAGGGATACTCTTGTAAATTTTATTTTATTGGCTCCTATTTGGCCTGGAATTTGTAATATTGGATACTATTTTTCTTTTCTTTTTTCTTTTTTTAAGTTTTTTTTTGAGACAGGGTCTCACTATGTAGTCCATACTGGCCTCCAACTCAGTGACCCTCCCACCTCAGGCTCCTGACACCTGTGATTACAGGTATGCGCCACCATGCTTAGCTTAATTAATGTTTTTCCAAAATTTTGTCATATAAAGTAACTATATATCTATATTTATATACATCATGAGAAGTAATCAAATACTTATTTACCTTGAGAATGAAAATTTATATGAACATCTAAGAATATTTTAAAAACTGGAAGATATACAGTCTCCTTAGTAATAATCATATTATCAGACATGTTTCTGTAGACTAGAAAAACAAAATTATTTCTCTTATAAATAATACTGCAAGACTAAAACAAAATCCCAGCATATATACTACTAATATTGGCAACAGCTCAGGATATTTTTAAAAATACACAACAATTTTGCTAAATACATGTCACTAGCATTACTTACATAGATATTGTCATTCTGCATATGGGCCTCAGTTGTTGGCCTTAATTCTCAATAGGAATGGGCCAATAACCATAACAATAAGATAATGAAAATTTGATCAAGGTCTAAAAATATTTCAAGGAAATTGATGTGACATCACATGCTAGTTCCTATCAAAATATTAGTGGTTATCAATGGTTGTAAAACAGTTTAATACATATATGTACCTATTCAAACAATTGCACTAAAATAGTAAAACCTTTTTTTGGGAATGTGAATTCAGCAAATGAAGAAGTGAGTGAGTATATTCTTGCTGAATTTCTAATGGTGTTCTTGGCTTTAAACAGAGAAAAAAGTGCTATGCCCTAGCTTTCATGATATCTGAAAATATTTATGTTCTCTAAATTTATCCATGTGTATTAACTTGGAACCCTTTCTGTCCCTGTGTACTGAATGCAAACCCAAATATCCAGTGTTCCACAGGCCCTTGGTGCTTGAATCACAATTTTGTTCCAACTTTTCAACTTGAATATGTTGCCCAGTGAACTACATGTAAGCTGTTTGTCCTACTGGTTTAATCCACAGATATTCCTGAAGAAAAAAAAAAAAACATTCTAACTTTCTGAGGTGGAATAATAAGTAAAATCTCCTATGTAAAACCACGTATGAACCATATATGTTTTTCTGGAAAATCAAGGAAAAGTCTGATTGGTGTGCACTGTAGGTAGCAGGGATGAAAACTGCTCGGCAGCAGGAAAGGGGGTCAAGGGCAAACTCCAGGATGTAGCAGCCCGTGCTACAGTCCTTGTTCTTCTATGCAAAGAGAAATGAGGATGTATTGAAGAGAATATTATCAGAAAGCAATACTGTGACAATTATTACATTGTATTTTCTTGAAATCTTATTTGTGGTTATGGTTAAGGATTAGAAGGAAGATATAGCAGATGCAAGAAATTAGTTCAGGGGTGCAATTGTTTCAAACGCTGTAGGTCACGCTGAAAGAATAAAGCAGTGAGGATTCTGAACAGAGAGTAAATTAGAGAAATTCACATCACAGGGGTCTGTGCTGAATTTCAAATGGTGAGTATAGGAAACATTAAATCGAAGACCTATATTAACACCTCAGGGAATGGGAAAAGGTGGTGTTTACCGAGGGAAGAGAAAAGGGCAAGGTGGGGGAACTGAGTTTGAGAAAGTTGTAAGAGTTTAAACTTAGAATATATTGAATTTGAGGTATTTTGAAACCATCCAGAGGCAAAAATCACACAGGAAGGTGGATTCTGTAGTCCACAGGTAGGACTGAAATATGCTCATTGTTTTTAGCATAGTGAAAGTCTGCATGAGATTAATGAGAACTATTTCCAAGAAATGTTGCCACCAAATTGGATTGTTTTGTTGTAAGAAATGAAACGTGAGGTAAATGCAGCCTAAAAATAAGCAAAACCGTGAAGTAGTGCAGCTCCGTGGCGTGTTTCTATGCGTGTGTTACTGGAGTCCATGTTTAAATGCAGATTAAATTGCCGTGATTCGGATGCAGAGTTTCAGAGGATAAAACTTGTAGAAACAATAAAGCTTTCCATGGCTGAAAAGGAGATCCAAAGTTCAGTGTAAGTTTTAGCTGCTTTTTCATAGAGAAAACATTAATATTATGAGAACAATGTGGAGCGGATAGACAAATACTTGGTTAATTTTTGTACCTGGTGATACCATAAGTTTTTGTTTTTTTGGGTAAGATGTTATGTTTTATGACTTCTGTGAAGGTAAAGGCAGACAGCTAATAAAATAGCCGGTTTGGTGATGAAAATGCTTATAAAAAATGAGAGAAGAAAGGATAGTGACCGTACGGGGACTCTGGCCATGAAATTTGTGTAGCCGAGGCAGTTTGCACCACCTCATCCGGGAATTCTGAATTAAAGAAAACACCAGGGGAGCCTTTCTAGGTTTGATAAAATAAAGAGACAGTAATATCCATTGTAATTAGTAATTGGCTGTGGCCTTGTTATGGGAAAAAATAAGTCTCAAAAGGAAAATGCTCCACACAGAGAAGATTTTGGTGACATTAATGCAATACTCACAAGCTGATGGGAACTAGTTCCAAATAATCACCCGAGTTGGGTTTGGATTTGCTTTAAATAGTTTGCAAGAAGGAAGTACAAAGCTGACAGCCAGTCATTACATGACTGGTTACAAGGAATACAAGAATTATGTCATCTAGCATCAGGCACAGATGTTTTAAACAGGTTTACTCAAAATGAATTGTTTATCGTTAAACAGGGACATTCTGGTGGGGAGGGCCTCTGAGAAAAGTAGGTATTGTTGAAAGTGTTCTTGACTGGGCCAGTGTGTTCTGGGCGCAAAGTGTAGAGTCCTTGAAGCAAGCTGAAACAAAGCTACATATGTACATATCTGAAGCTGAAAAACACAGGCACTGCGGGTGGATGTGGTCAGGCTGACCCGGCCAACTATGTGGATGAAGCAGCTGGATGTGAACATTCAAGGTTAACTGAGCCGAGCAGTCTAACTCTGAGACAGACAGCAGGAGCATAGGCACAGGATACTAATTGATTTTTAACTTTTACTATAAAATGTCTGTAAGTTTTCTATTCCTTGATTTTACTTTTACAGCCTGACAGCAAAGAATGAGATTTCTGCTCAAAATTTGAGTCAGAACCCAAATGATATGAACAGCTAACTGCTATCAACTGCACTCCTTCCACTTGAACAGCAAATTCTCTTCTGAGGAGTTACAGAAACATGGCTCTAGTCACGTCAATGACACAATACAACACAATTTATCGAATCTGAGGCAAGGAGTGCCTTATGATCTCTGAGAGAGCAGCACCCAAAAAGGCTTATTATTGAAACCCAACAAAAAATGGACCAAGCACTACAGCTGGAGGGGCAGGTAAGACAGGTGGAAAATACCAAAAACACACACATAAAGAAATATCAAAGATTGTTAATAAGATGCCATTGTCATCTCTAACAAATGATTAACCTTCGTTCACAAGTGACATACTCTAGCCTCAAGGAACATTGCCTCTTTGAAGTGCTGTTGGACTGACTAGTACTCTCTATCAACCTGCCTCAAATTAGACCTCAACTTTTGTTCAGTGAGCAACTCATACTCAAGTTGGTCTTTGTAGTTGCATGAGTGATCAGGATTGGAGCCTTATGCTTGTTGTATGTGCCTTTTGGAATAAGAATTTGCTGTGTAATTTCAAATATAAATAAATCTCAGATTCAACAGACAGTATCTGTCTGTAAACTGATTTCTTCACGTCCCTTTGCTCTGCTGGAAAGGGCTGAAGGCAAGAGGATATCTGTGTGACTCATTTCCATGGTGACCCTTCTATACTTGTACCACAGGTATCCACTTCTGTATAAATACCCAGGGCATGACCCTTTCAAGGTCAGACACCACTGTTTCTAGGGACAAATCCAAATGAAGTGATAAAAATCTACTCTGTGCCCTATTACTGCATTTGGTGCTGGCATCACTATTTGTGCTCACGAATTATTTCCTTTATTATCCATTTCTACCGGTCTTAGGTAGCTTTCGTGGATTTTCTGCTGTCATGACCTGAAACTGTATTCTTAAGGATTGTGAGACCATGATAACAATGCCCTTTCTGAGCAAGTAACAGAAAATATTGCCAAGTCTCAGTTGAAAAACATGGTTTCCAGATGGGTCAGTCTGTTTCTAGCCACATTACTGCTTTTCCTCACTGTGATACAGCAGCCTGACTTCCTTCTGTTGATAAAAGTCAATTTTTTAAGAAGATGGCTGCTCCTCATGTGGACAGCTGCTCCTCTGAAGCATGGACACTAAAGTGCTAAGATAGCTTCAGGTCAACGAAAACTTTGAAAACTCTTCTGGCAAGTGTACAACTTCCTTGGGAACCAAGACTTCTAACTCAAAGCTACAGTCACAGGATAATAGTTACAATCACAGGAAGTAGAAAATCTTAGGATGGTCACTGGGGTTTATGGTGAATGCAACCACTTCTACTCCTGTGTTCACCAGACTATGTATTATTCTTACTGAGAACACAGTGTAAAACAGTTGCCTATGGTTCTGTACACATAAGGCACATTAGTCATGTTACTCTACCTTTACTGAGTTTGCTCTTGATTGGCAGTGCTGATACATACTCTGCTGTTCTTGTCTGTACCATGTCATGCCAGCAGTTTTAGGATGCTTATGTATGTCCTGCAATCATGAGTCCACTTCTATATCTCTACCACTGGTTGTTTTGATGATCTTAAGGCAGGAGAGACAAACCTACTTCCAGAAAGTGTCAGTTCCCATGGGAACAAAAAAATGCCATTTTATACGGTGGAGTCTGAACACTATCAACTCATTCCTAGATGGCCTTTTGTCTCTTCACAAAGTAATACCTTTCCAGATGGTAAGCACTGGTCTCTCACTAGCAATTTGGGCAGTCTGAGACAGTGATAGACACAAGATACTTGCTAACAGGACATCTTGCTTTGTGTACCAGCCTACAGCTTCCATTTCTGCCACTGTGGCTACAGTAGTCATGTGCTGTCTGGGCACTTATTGGAGGCCAGTGGCAAAGATTGACTTTATAAAGTGAGTGGTTTTGTCTGTGTGATATTTGTTCTTTTTACCTGGTAGATGCTCTCTAATGGGCATGAACACAGAATACAAAAATCTCCACTCTCTCCGTGCACTGCATCTACAAGCTTCTAATCCAGTGTTGTTTGCCACCTGTTCCATTTTATTCCCTTTGCAAATACTCGGTCATTTTAGCTACCAAGAAACAGTGTTCCAAACACTTTAACACCAGCAGATATATTAAGCATCACTAAAACTCTATGTTGTGCCGTGTTCTCACTTTCAGTGAGGAGGGAAAGCACATACTTTCACAAAGTCATACAGTGAGTACGTGACAGAACCAGGATTTTAACCTAGTTCACGTGCCCTGTGTGTGTAAATTTTCATCAGGTTCCCTCTGCTTGTCAAGAGACACAAAGATGTGTATTATGTACCTGTTAAGTGACTGAGTGTACTCATGTGAAACAAAAATCCAGACATTTTTAGAAAAAACAAAGAATTATGGAGAAAAGTCACACATCTTAAAATTTGATTCATTATTTCATATTGATTTTAACTTTTCTGGTTAAACTCCTCAGAAAAGAATTTGCCAGATTAGTTAATGTACTATTTTATTAGATGTGACTGGGTGTTATTTTTAGACATATTTTCAAAGTTTAAAAATTCTTGAAAAATAATGTGGGTGAAAGCAACTTTTTGTCACTGGCCATCATTATGATAGAGTGGCAAGTTAAATCTTATATTTCCGCAGTCCGATTCAGTCATAAACTGTGATACAATTACATTTTGAAATAAAAGGATTTTATATTCCATATTTATTTACTCTAATTCATAATTGACTTAGCCAATCAAAATTAATTTGCAATTAAATGATACTGAATTAAACTACAGGTACAGTTTAATTGCATAATGTATTTGCTTATAATAAAAGAAAGTATTTTCCAGGACATTTACTTCCTTTTCTTCTCTGCAATTGTAGAGAGGACTATGCATCAAATGTGATCCATTTCTTGCTCTGTGCATAGTATTAAATGTACTAGTTGGGTGCTTCCAAGTGTCTCTGGCTCAGAACATAGGAATTCAGTGTTGGCTTTTGTATCCATGGAAATTATACAGTTATATGTCATAATGCCACAAAGTAAGGGATAATGAGCTCTTGATAAAGTCATCTATTTCTATGTCACTTTAATTTGCATTTTCCTAAGAAGTAAAGAGGAAAAGAACAGAAAAACAAACCGAGGTAAAAATTTAAAAATCTAAATATTAGTTCTCCTTCCTGAAATATGGTTAATCGTGGACTGTAGCTTGAAGTTATCTTAAGAAGTTCTACTTCAGTTTTACCATTTCTAAATAAATTTTGTGGTCACAAAAATTTCAACACAAGCAAAAAGACTAGAGTTAACAAAACTGTTTAAAATCAACACAGCCTAATTCAGCTTGGGTTCTCTGTAGGTTATATTCTCCTTGAATGGTATTTTAATTCAGTTTAACAAAGACTGATGTGCCTGATAACAATGGAGGCTGGAATTTGAGTGAAAAGGGTACAGCCCTGGTCTTCGGTTTTCAGAGACAGTTGAAACAAATTACTAAGGGACAGATGCATGATGGGACTTTTGCGCGCCAGGAACTTTTTTTAAAGGGGGTGAGCACACTAGATTGGGAGGATTGTTGCGTGGGGGATGCTGCATTCTTTTTACCTCGTACTTCATAAAATCTTCAAAATGCAAAATAAGACTTTCAGGCCAGGGAGAGTCACAGATACATGGGAGTAGAAAAAGTACTAGCATAAAAGAAGTAGAACTGTCCAATTATAAAAAATGCACAGAAAAAAATGTCTTTAATGGCTCGTATCAATTTTATTTTTAAAATATTACTCTGTCAAAAGTATCGGTTATTATTTCATAAGTCACTCCTTAACATCCATGTATTTGACGATGATTAGTATGTTTTGCCTTTGCTCTCCATTTTCCTAAAGTATATGGTCCTGGCTCTTGTGGTAGCACAATCCCCACTCCTTTCCTCTCCTGCAGTTGAATTAATCTTATTGACCTTTTTAAATGTAACTAGGACCTGCTATTCATGCAATTCTTTTTTTTTTTTTTCCGGTACCGGGGATCGAACTCAGGACCTTGCGCTTGCCAGGCAAGCACTTACGCCACTGAGCTATACCCCCAGCCCCTGCAATTCTCTTTATTTATTCTCTTTGCTAAAGTTATCATCTCATTGTAATAGTCTTAAATAATACCTATACACTGATAACTTCAATACTGGTATCTGTAATTTCATCATATTGACTAAATTACATGCTTGAATAATCCCTGGAAAGCTAAACATACTTTCCAATATTCACAACCCCATATCCAAAGAGGAATTCTATTCTCCTAACAAGCATATTCTCTCTAATTTTCCCATAGCACTAAATAGTAAATCAATATTCATTTCTTCAAAAAAACGAGAGTAATTTTCAATGTTTTTTTTTCACACCAACAATTGAGTTCCTTGACAAATTCTTTGAGCTCCACCTTGGAAATATGTCTCAATTAGCACTTGTTCAACCTTTCTAACACTGCTGCCATTCTGCAAGCTGCCATAAACTGGACCAGCACCGTAATTATATTACATTTTATTCTCTAAGTAGAAACATTTGTTTTGGGAATTGAAATCTAGATTGCTACTTCCTCTGTGGTGGAGTGAGGGCTTAGTAGATCCGCCCTCCTATAAATATCAGCTGTAACATCTAGGGAAATATAAACAAAAGGGAAACAAACAAGGGAACCACCAGAAGGCTCTGCGAAATGAGCAACACAGCCAATTTCAGAGGGGAGGTGAAGCAGAAAGAAAGCAGGAAGTTTCTGCTGTTTGTGGCTCTACCCAGTCCAGACTCTTCTTGCCTTCTGGATTTAATATGAAGGGATGAAGTCACAACCACCAGGCCTCCTAGGTGAACCTGAAGGAGTGGTACTGAAGTGGAGAACCAAAAACATATATAATCATAAAAATCTATGCATAAACTTAACACCGATGCCAGAGTGACACGTGATCCATATATTTCAGGAGGGGTACTTTGAGATCCACCTTCACTGAGTGAGGAACTACCACATATGGTGGTTTATTCTTGTAAATAGCGTCTGATAGAGTGATGTGCCTAGAAATATAAATATGACTTCAGTCTTAAAAGGGATGTGCTATTATCACGCATCTACATGAAAGTACATAACTAAAGTTCCAGGTAGATTTCACAATTATTCAATATTTAAAGGAGGTTAAAATGTCCTCAAAAGCAGAGAGAATTGGCATAGTTCACTTTTTGATGACTCAGATATTAAAATTAGAAAATGAGAACATGAAACTTGCTATCATAACCAATATCCATATGTAAAAGAATTTACTCAAGCAAGTAAACCAAAGCAAATCCTTGAGAAGTAGAAGATGTTGAACAGAACTAAGGGGAAAATTTAGAACTGTGAAATTAATATCAATTGATGGAATTAGGGTGTATTCTGTGGCAAAGGAAATGTTGATAGTTGGTAAGTCTGAAAATACATGAATGAAACTATCCAATCTGAATGAGACAGAAAAATATATTCAATTAGTGAACCATCATCCATGCAGCTGGAGAACAAAATAGAAGCTCTGACAAGTGGAAAATAAAATGCCGGAAGGAAAAGAGCAAGAAAATCATGGAGAAAATGCTTTGGGGGAAAAAAATCATTGAAAGTTATTTCTAAATGCTGGAAGTTATACATTTATAAATTAAAGAATCTAAAGAAAACAAAATGAATTACATAAATGGAAAGCAAACAATTTTTGTGCAAAATTTAATCAAAATACAAACAATGAAAGATGAAGAAAAAACCTTGGAAGCACATTATATTCCGCGTCACATCCATCCGTTATGACAGATGATATGGCTTAGATCTGTGGTAATCCTCAAAACCCTGTGAATCATGGCAGACCCACTGCCTGGCTGCTACGATGTTCACAGCTTTCTTCCATCCAGGCCCTTCTGCGTGTCATTTCCCCCTTGCAGCCAGCCGACAGCCAAAACAATGGTGCTTCCTTTAAGTTGTCGGTTATGTGTAACGTGTATCAGTGAAGAGAAAGTGATGCAGGCTCTGGGTGATAGAACGCTTGTACCTCTCAGCCCGAGGTCACAACGTTCAAGCTGTTCAAATATTGTCTGGGATGGCAAATAAAAGAAAAAATACAGGTGTTTTACTTTTTTCTTTCCTTAGAACAGACCACAGGCAATTTCAAGGGTGTTTTCTGGCAGGCACGCTAAGGGTGCATCCTTTCTCACGCCAGCCTTGTGGTCCAGCCAGTGCTGCCGGGTTTGAGGACGACCATACACGGAGCCTCTGCTCCTTGGACCTTTCATGTTACTTAGTTTTGCTTTGCTACCCAGGTTCCTACATTGCTAGGATCTTAACTCGGACTTCCAGCCATGTAGGCACCTTCCTCAGGCTGAGCCCTCTTTATCTGGGGAGAGAATACAGACGAGAAACTTGAAGGAACTTTCTTTTTTTCTAGTTTGATGCAGGACCCAGTACTTTGCCACATTTTCCCATGCCACTGTCTTTCTCCAAGCTTTGAATCAGTAATACTCCAGGAAACATTTCTTTAGAAGGTCACTGGCAATGACGTGATTCTCAGCTCTGTGTTAATCTCCTCACGTCTGGACTGGTCTATTTTTCCACGGTGGTGAAATGTAACACGGGGACCTCATGCTTTCTCAGGTGCAAACTCTTGCTTATAGGATCACTATCAGTGGGTGGCTAAAGGCTGGTTTCACTTCCATTCTGCCTTGCTGTAATAAGTGGCTGCTCCAACACCAGGGAGTCTGGCTGTCTCTCTAGCTTAGCTCTTAGCTTAGCTCCAGACAAATTATCTCGCTGATAGGGTAATCAATAAAATATAATATCACTGCGAGGACCAAACATTAGATTAAGTTACAGGGGAATTCTGAGAGATGCTAGCAGAGTGAGAAGAGGATTTCCAAGTGGTGCTTTTGGAGCAATTGCAAGCTGAGGTACTCATGAAACATCTCAGAAAATGAGACTTAAGAAGTTCTCAAAGCACCAGTGGCATAATTATTTTCCCACGCTGATTGGTCGAGGGAGACATAACCAAAGAAGCGTGGCCTTCTTGGAAGATGCTACAGATTGTTCAAATGAGCTTTGTGGTTCCAGGTAAGATCTGTGGACCTTATCATTTGTCTGTGAGCATCTGCTCAGCTGCCTCGGCGGGCAGGAGCACAAATAAAATGGACGGGCTCTCTACAACCACCGCTTATCGCCTTGCAAATGTTAGACTGCAGAATCCTGAAGGCTGAGGAACTCTATCCTAGTCCTTCAATACTTGCAAAAGCACTTTGAGGGGGAGGATACGGGGAAGAAACTTTTTTCCTACTCTAACTCAGGATCCAGTATTTTTCCACGTAGTGTATGAAGTGTGAAAACATAAGAAGAAGGAGCAAAAGAAGAAAAGGAGAAAGAAAAGGGGAAATGAAAGAGGAAGAAGGAGAAGAGGCAGAAGAAAGGGGAAGAGGAGCAAGAGGAGGAGGGTCGGGGAGGAAGATGAGGCGGGACAGGAGAGGGCAGTTTTAAGGGGATGGTGGTGGCGGCTGACGTACACGGATTGCTTAGTTCAGTGGCTCCAAAGAGAACATAGAGAGGCTGATCCCCGAAGATAATCTAGCTAAGATGAATAGGGGAGACCGGTACAGTGAAGGGCACAAACCTACTATGAACACCGTCCTCATGGCGCTGTCATGGCGACTTTGCCAAGATAACAAAACACAAACAGAAGGAGCAATAGCAGCAGCTGTACCAGTTGGCTTAAGTCCTGCCTGGAAAAAATTGCCTGGCTGAGAGGGAGCCGCGCAGTCCTGGTGGGCTGCCTTACCTAGCCTCGTGTTCTCCCCACCACTGCCCAAGCTTTTGTACCTCTCCCTGTGAGCCTCCAGCTGGATCCGAGGGCTCCGCCAGTCTTTGTCTAGAAGACCTTAAACCTTCTAAAGTGAGCCAGACCTGACGTCACGCCCCTATCCCTGTGTACCCAGGAGGACCAGAGCGCCTGTGCCAAGGTTAGAATTCCACAGGCGATAAAAACTGGACTTTTTGGCCCTTTTGATAAAGATCCCCAGATGATTATAATCCTTACAAATCTTCACCCCCAAATGAGGGGAAACCGGTTAACGATAACTGTTTTGAAAGCTGAAAGTATCACTTGTGGATATTTGGCTAAATGTGCTGATGGGTGAGTATCTCCCATTCCTACAAATCTCTGCTGCTATGGGAGCCACTGCTGACTATATCACCGGTGTAGGTGCACTGCCTCGTAGCCCTGCTAATTTCTACCACACACTGTTTACTTGGTAAGTATAAAAATGGACACCACATATTTAAAATCATCAATCCTATGAACTTGAAAGATAAATAATGTTAGTTACACCCTACATTTGAAGGCAGGTGACATTAGGATAGCTACTGCTTCCACATGCTTCTCTGTGATATATGCACATAAATTGTAATTCTTTAATGACTCAATATATAACTATGGCACAACTCTGTTTCCCATTGTATGGAAAGCAATCTCTTTTGCCATGTATGTTAATTTCTAAATTTTTTTGCTGGTGATGCACTTTCTACTATTCGTTCTTTACAAACAAAGCAAACAAGATTCAGGGATTAAAAGTTTTGCACAAAAACACTTAGCTACAGAACTATATCTAGGATTAGGCATATTTGTTCTTAAGTCCAAGTTATCCATCAGCACACAGTTTTCGATCCACTCTGTGACTCAGGGTGGTAGCCAATGTTTGAGTCATTGACCGTTCTGCTTAATGAATTCATGTACATATAACCCTCTATAATGAAAGTAATATAAAATGTTTTATGCACACACTGTTTTGTTCAGCGTGGTATCGATAAATTAGGCATTTCAATGCCACTTTACACAATGGGCCAGGTCCTTCCTTTCTCTCTGCTATCACCTTTCATCACTCCCCAGAACTCACCCTAGGTTTTAGACTACAATTATCTGTCCACTTCTTTGCACGCTGAGCTCCGGTTGTGCTTCTGCTGCTGTCCTCTGGAAGGCAGTGACTTCACCACAAAAAATTCTGACAGCCACTTTTAAACAAGGATCTCTGTCAACGTCTTGTCCTAAATGAGGGTCTACTTCATTACTCTTACAGGATTGTCTTTCTGCTCCCATCATCACGGTCAATGCATTATTTCAAAACTGTATGAGAGGATTTTACATGTTTTTATGCTTAGGTAAACATTAAAGCATGAGCTAACAGTCGCTTTCTCTGTGAGGAAGATGAGATTTGGTGAGACCAAGGCCTTTCCTAGCCAGTCTTCCACGGTGATAAATTTCCAATTCTGCCTTCACTTGAAAAATTAATAGTGTTGAAGTCTGTCATCCTAGCAGTCTGGGCGTCTAAAACAGGAGGATCGCAACTTGGAGCCTAGCCTGAGTCATTTAGCAATTTGGGGAGATTCTGTCTCAAAATAAAAATGAAAAGGATGGGGATGTAGCCCAGGACAAAAGCTCTGTGTTCAATTTCCAACACACACACACACACACACACACACACACACACACACACTACTTCTGTGTACGCTGTATTGGCAGTGGGGCAAATTGAAAGCAGTGCAAAACCTCAAAATACACTGAATAATTTAGTACTCAAATACTTTTCCAAGTTTTACTTCTACTAAATTCTAAAATAAAGAGTACTTGGTGTTAACTAAAGTAAATCTGTTCCTCAGAATTAAGGAAATGTGGCAGTGATAAGGTATGTTTTCAGGGTAGAAAACTGAAACAGTTCAGAGAAACACCTAATAGAAGTCAATGTTCAACCAAGAGTTTTTCACACTGCTGTGTCACACAGTTAAAATCTGAGTGAATTTATTCAAGTACTATCAGCTACCCATATATAAAGGAAAAGTTCCAAGAGAAATCATGAGGCTGTTATTGGAAAACAAGCAAAACAGAAATGTCACCTAACTCCAACATATGTAAGTGCACAAGCACTATGTTGTACAGTCAGAAATATTTTACTTCATCAAAGAAGTGGATGCTTTCTAAAAAGAATTGAAAAAATAATCAGAATATCATGAAATACTTTACCAGGTGACCAGTAAGATGTATCTATTCGTACATTATTAGCAAAAACAAAGGCTAAAATGAATAAAGCCAATGGTTAAATATGAAAAGATTAAAATTTGGAAAATAAAACACATAAGAGCAGTGAACAATCAGTGGATTTCCAAGAAAAGTAGATCGAGTGAACAAACAACATAAAAACCCTTGAACATTTGAAATGTTCTTCAAAGCATTCAGAAGTTTCTTACTGCCTTCCCAATGGTTAACCACAGTGTGATTGTGAAATATTGCGTGTGAAATATGTACTGGAGTTAGAATTGATTGCTGATGTAGAATGCTTTAATGGAATTCATTTTATTTATTTATTTATTTTTTTAATTTTTTTTTTTTTTTTTTTGCGGTACTGGGGATTGAACTCAGGACCCTGCGCTTGCTAGGCAAGCGCTTATTCCACTGAGCTATATCCCCAGCCCCAATGGAATTCATTTTAAAGAACAAGATTAAATTTAAAATATTTTGGATAAGTCTGAATGGATAGAATTTACTATTAGAGTTTTTCAGAGAGATACTCATGAGGGTATATTCCGAGAAGAAGAAACTTGATATTGGTTTAAAAAAAAATGAGTGAGGTGCAAGAAATACAGTAATCAAAAAATAATAGTAATTTTATAGGTAAATATAAAGAGATAGTAAATATGTGAAATAGTAATAATAATTTGCAAATTTTGAGTCAACATAGAAAATAAATATCACAAAATCTCTAGAAGTATAATCAGAGTCATTTTGTTTTATTCACTATAAAGTAGTAATAGAGTAAATAATTTCATGAGTACAGAACAAAAATGAATTGAGAAAATAGTAAATCTGTGTACCAAAGGAATCAAAAGGTCTTAAAGGTAGACAGAAAGTAAAGAAAAGCTGATATGAGTTAAATTAATAAAGCCAAAGTATTCATTTGAAAATTAAAAATACTTTTAAATGAGTTTTGCACTGAAACATAGACAAAATGAAATTTTCTGTTTGGTTATTTTGGAGAGGGTTGTTGTTTTGCATTTTGTTTTTTTTACTTTCATTGTTGTTTCTGTTGTCCATAAGATTGAGGCCAGGGCCTTGTACATGCGAGGCAAGAATTCTACCACTACATTGTGCCGCAGCCCTGAAAGTTTTTATTCTTAAGCAATCATAAGACAGTATATATTTAACTAGGAAGATAGAAACTGAAGTATTTTTAGCATTTGAAAGACATAAAACTGGTAACTACTTAACTCATTTGAGATTCATTAAAAAGCCCAGAGTAAAAAATAGCAACATTAAAAGAGAACAGCTCGTTTCTCTTGGTTCACTGAGGGGAAAGTTCTAGTAATTGTCTGAACAATGTTTCATGCCTATATGTTGTACTCTGAAGAACTACTTTCAGTATAACAATACAGAATGTGCTGACCATTGTTACTTTCCCACTAGCCTGTTTTGAAACTGTTTTATTATTATTTTTTGCTTGATTCTGTTTAAAAAAAATAAAATGAAAAAAATAAAAGAGAACAAATGAAGTAATCAGCATGATAGTAGAAGAGACATTAATTTAATTATAGAAATATAAACAGAATATAACAAAACTTTTATTTGAAGTAAACTTTAAAGTAGTAAATATATGGAAAAATTAATCAAAATGAGGAAAGAATAAATAAACAATAACAGTTGTGAAAAGGAAAGTTTGTAGAACACCCAACTTTTGAAAACACACTAAAGAGAAAATTATAACACTTTTAGTATTCCATAACCATGAAAGACAACTAATAAGTAAAACATTTTCATGGATTTAAAAGTTTCTCAAGGAACATACTAATTTTCACATAATTTCTCCAGAGTGATGCATATGCAAATAACATTTCCTTTAATAATTGTAAGAGAGCATGAACCTAATTCCAAAGTAAGTGGGGGGGGGTAAAAATTGTTAGCTTTTCTCTTTTACAAACAGGATTGAAGGTCATTAGAATCCTAACACTATTGGTATATATTAAAAAGTAGCGCATCGTGACCAAGAATGGGTGTCCAGAGGCAGTGCAAGCAGGGTCTCCACGCAGGATGTCATCTGGAAGCTCCCTGGGTTACGGAAGCCTTTACTGTTGCTGACAGAGCCACACTCGAGAGCTGATGCAGAAGAGCTGACATTGTTGGAGGCAGGGCGGCCCGGAGTGGGAATGGCTCAGAACCCACTTCTATGAGTCACAAAGCCACAACTAAGTCCTCCTTTGGTTCAGCTGTGAGCCAGACCGTCTCTATTTTGGTTTTCAAAAAGATAGTTTTACATATTTAAAATAATCAGCCTAAACTTCTTATATCATGTCAACATGTCGCATGACGTATTAATTTCTTGCTGTGCGTATATTATGAAATAGTTTATTACTAATTGAATAGCTTTTCTTCACAACATGAATTGCATTAAGTTTTGTAAACTATTGTAGTAGATTGACAATGGGTGGTCAACTTATAACCCCCAGCTGAACTGAGTAAGTGCGGTGCCGAGTGTGGGAGGCCACCTGGGGACTGTTGCCAGCAGCCTAAGAGGCAGAAGTGAAGTGAGACTGTTGGGAGCTGAGAAAGGCTCTGGGAGCTGGTAGAAGCTGTAAGGAGCTGTTGGTTGTTTGGGAGGAGCTCGTCATGCTGGCTTTCCTGATGAACTTGGCTGTTTTCATCCTCCAAGGAGCTCAGGGACCTTGTTGGTACTGAAAATGGCTTCAGTTCACTTTGGGAGAGCTCTGGTCCTCACTCTGAGCATCGCTTCCTAGTTTTGGAGGGGAAAACGGTGCACTGCTCAGTCTCCTGAAGAAGCTTGCGATGTTGGCTTTCCTGAAGGGAACTCAGCTAACTATCTTGATCATCAGAGGAGCTCAGAACCTCACTGTTGCTGAGGGTGGCTGTGGTACCTTTCAGAGGAGCTCTGATTCTTACTTTGAGCATCACTTCCTCGCTCCAGGGCAGATACCTCAGCCTGCTAGCACAGATCCTTCATCCCACTCACACAGACTTCCTAGATTCCACCGCTGACCTTTGAGCCTTCCCAGTGCAGATCCACAAAAGAAGCCTGCATGAGATATATCGTGGGCTCTGGGCCTCCAGTTGTATTTGTGGGAGGCACTGTTATGAGTTCTAGGTCTTCAGCTGGAGTCATGCAGGACATTGCAGTGGGATCCAGGCCTTTTGCTAGTTTCCTTGGTCTTAGTGTGTGGACAGGTTTCCTGCACTCTTTTGTATATCATTCTTTGGGTGACTATTATAAATAATCTTGTAAAATATGTGTCCTGTATTATATTGTTCTCCTTTGCAAAATAATCCCCAAACCAACAAACATATGATTCTAATCCACAAGATATTTTGTGAAAGACATTAGTTATGAAACTACTTGTTTTCGGTAATGAGCCCACAGTACAATATTTAGCTCTCTCTCAGATCATTGTATAAAATCTATAAGAAGAGAGAACAGAAAGTTCTCTAAAAGATAGAGTTCTCAATATGAGTTGTTATAAGTAATTGGAGAGCAAACTATAATTTGATCAGTTATTAAGTGCATTCACATGAACCCCAGCTGTGTCTGTGTGTCCTATGTTGGCTGATTAAAGTGTCTTAAGAGTTTTGGGTTACTTCATAATATAAGGATGGCATCACTTCACGAATATGCTATAAAAATGTGCCAATCATACAACACCACACCAATAACCTGTAGAAATAAAGAATTTGTTTGGACTTCTTAAAAATCAACTTCCCATATCCTCCAAACAACAGGTATTTATTAATTCTTAACAAATATTTCAGTTATCTTTATAGTTACTTTCTGAATATGTACCTACAAATCTATTTATTGAAGCCATTAATGAGTAGTCAAGATAAAGTATGCTAAAATTTTGTGTAGAGAATAGCTCTAATTTGGCCTGTATATACCTACATATCTGTTGACATGTCACCTTAACATAGTTCCTTATTCACTCATGGAATTCACGAATAACTATACTTAATGTATGGATATTAGACAACTCATTGTTAAGAAAGTTCTTCATAATATTTACCAATTGCTTTAATGAAATGCTTTGTTGTAGAGGAAAATGTTTCAAAAGTTTGAAGACATGTTCACATGATTTCTAAGGGGTAAGAGGAGGTTGTTTTTTTTTTAATTTCACTGACTCCTTATAAGCATACCTTTTAATAAAGTATTTATGACACCTTCAAGGAAATAGTTATGTAATCATTAGTTTTTGCTAAATTTACTCTCATTTCAATTTTATTATACCAACTCTTTTATCCTAATAATATAATAACATTATTTTAGTTATAGCGCACTAAAATATTAATTTAAATTGTACTCAGAAACCAGAAGAGAAGTAAGATACTTTCTAAGCATGAATAGATTTCAGAGGGTTTTAAGAAAAAGTTAGATACAGATAAAAAGCAACATTGCTAAAGGCACTGTGCTTTGGGCAGACCGAACCGTGATTTCAATGGTGCCTATCCATGAATTTTAAAGGAAGTGAACAAGAAAACCAGTGAACCTTTAACTGACATTTTTAAAAGTTCACTAGACTTGGGAGAGATTCTAGAGGATTTGAAAGCAGCAAACATGACTATGTTATTTCAAAAGGGTCAAGATAGAAGCAAAAGAAAAAGAAAAAAAAAGTGTTAAGAGCGCAGCAAGTTGAGAAAAGTCTCACTAAAACTGCAAGTGAGGGGATATTAGAAAATGGGATTCCCTCACGTTAAAATAGTCAGAACTAACATTCGTTGGATAAATTGATTACAGAATAGAAACAGTATCAATAAAACGTATCTGTCTACATTGAAAGGCAAAGTTTATACTGAGATAAACTTTGAATAGTCACAAATACAGTAAGTGGGAAAATTAAACGTGTCTGAACTGTTTTTGAAAGGGTAAAGAAAAGAAAGAACGTGCCTTCAGTTTGTGTGCCTCGGGTCTCTTTCCCTTTTAAGCTTCTCTCTCCTTTGCTGTTTCTTTAGTGATTCAAGTTCTTGATTCAGAGAAGCCTTGTGGGTGTCACCAGTCTATCCCTAACTCTGACTCGACATGACTTCTATCATCTAGTGCTCTATCTGATCATGTGATCCTTCATTCCAAGTGGAGAGAAAATCAGTTGACTCACCATAGGTAAGTCATCCCTAAGTTATTCAGCCACACAAAAAATCTGGGTTACTTTTTCTCCTAGATTCACACTTTCATCTGAGCCAGCAACAGTACGTATCCAGCAAAGTACCTTTGCTTGAAGACTTTGGAAAATTCATTGATGACAAGATCCGGATTATGATAAGGTATAAGTTATACATGCTGTGTGTCAGTGAGAAGCCAGAGCATACGTCTGATGCCTGAGTTATAAAGACAATTGCCTCTGTTATTGATTGACTGATTCTTATTGCTGCTCTTCTGGATGTGAGAGGTAGGCAGGTAGTTTAAAGTGAACTTGATCTGGGAAAGAGGCAGCGGATCCTAGGAGAGGATTCTAAGAAAATCTGTAGTTTAAATACCCCGAACTTTCTGAGAAGAGTGCTTGTGTCCCCTCCTTGCCCAATCTGCCAGCTTTCGTCCCATGGTCACATACCTTGGGGCACAAGCTTTAAGTTAAAGTGTGTTGATCCTGGCAACCCAGTTAGGCCTCATTTATTCTCATGTGCATTATAGTTTTGGTCCCCACCCTCACCCCTGCCAAGGGCTTCAGTCACCATGCTGATTCTCAGTAGAATCATATGAATTCAACAGCTCCTCCTCCTGACTTGAGGGTGGAGATGCATAGTTCATTGGCAAGACCCTGCCCGCTGTGGATCCTTTACTCCACTGCAAACTGTAAGGCCTCAAGAGAGATTCTACTCACTGTCCAGCAGTTAGGCCCTCCCACTTAGGAACTCACCTCTCCTGAGGGGAATTGCTTAATACAGTGCTTTACTCCTTTAAGTGGGAACCCTGATTGTGGATGCCCCAGTGAATGTCCCCGGGAAGGGTCCAAGGGCCAAGGACACTTAGCAAGGCAAAGTAGCGCCCAGGCCAGGCTGATCCTTGGCTTTCCAGGAACAGATGGCTGAGAGTGGAAATGTTATGTGACTGTGAAGATTATTACTTTATGCATTTAAAGGATTTAAACATAATTTATCTATAAACAAAATATATGTTTTTGTCAACGGTGTCCTCAGACACCATCGTCATTTATCAGCATATATTCATTCCCTTTGTATTCATTTTATGTATGAGACACACACTTTTAAATTATATTTGCACGTATTAAAACATACATTCACACACACACACACACACACACACACACACACACATTTAGCAGCTGGTCGCATCGTCATTACTGGAGATCCACGCCCCCATCATTTCCTGCCTGGATTATTCCTTCAGCCTCCTGAGTTGTATTCCACGCTACCTCACTTTCTTAACAGAGTAGCCAGAAAGCAACAAAAAGGTAGTTCAAGTTCTGTTACCTCTTTTCTCAGATCCTCCGCATTTCACTTAAAGTAAGACAAATCTTAAAAGCTGAAATCCCTCACTTTTACAATTTTGTTCTGACTCGTTTTGTTTTCTGATCG
The DNA here is from genome assembly GCA_004027595.1 of Dinomys branickii. Lineage (NCBI taxonomy): Eukaryota > Metazoa > Chordata > Mammalia > Rodentia > Dinomyidae > Dinomys > Dinomys branickii. The sequence goes on along the minus strand of PVLD010006783.1, from coordinate 64,900 downwards.
CATCTCCTACCATTCTCCCTCTTTCTTATCTCTAGACACGCTGGCGAAGTGATCCACCCTCGAACGCTGCAGGTGCACGCCTGCCGCACCACGCCGCCACCTGCAACCCGTACGCGGGCAGCGATCTTTGCTAGCTCTGCTTTTTCTTTTCAGGGCCACCTCTGCCTTCCAATTAGTCTTGATTCCTTTTCAGAACCTCCTCACCCGAGCCCCGCACTGAGATGCTCCCTGAAACCCTCAGTCCACTTGCCGTGTACTAGTTTCTCTGCCTGTCATACCGTTCTCCCCTCCTTTCACACGCCCTACAGTTGGCTTATTTCTTAAATTTACTTTTATTGTCTACATTATATGAGTAACAAATGAGTTCAACAAAGGCAGAGAGCTTTTCTTCTTTGTAAATCTCAAGTATCTACAAGCATTGGTACATAAAAAGAATTAATAAATATTCTTTGAATGAATGAGTTAATTATATGTTGAAAATTTATTTGCTCTCACATAGCATGAAGAATGGTACTTCCTTCAGATGGTTAGTTTTTAACTTAGAGAAAAAGTAAATATGAAAAATAACTATTAGGTTGCCATGCCTTTCTAGAAATATTGGACTCATACTTGTAGTTGAAATTTAGCATGTATTTATTTGAATATATGTGCCTTCTCATTAAATCTTACATGGTTCTACTTCAATTTTCTATTATTATCTGTCCTGCTTCCATTTATTTATCTATCATTTATTTCTTTTTAACACTTTTAGCAGTGAAAAAAATTTATTTCTCATAACCTGGAAGAGGAGATAAGTAGAATAGAACTTTGTGGCTTTCATTTACTCTGAGTGTTCAGTTTTTTTCTCATAAGTCTCACCTGAGTTTTTCACGCTTATGGGTCTGCCCACCCTGGCAAAACTGGAAAGACATATTTTTAATATAGAGGTAAAATATAGTCAAATAAATGTTTAGAATGTGTTTTCAAGAAAACTACCTGATCTAAATTTTCAAGTCCAAAAGCTGGATAGACATGGGAAAATATCAAAATAAAATCTAACTCCCGGGATTAGCGAAAATGTAGGAAATACAGAGTCATTCATCAGCTCTTTCAAATAATAAAGATAATAATAATGATGATAACCATAATAGCAAATTTGGCATAAAAGTGAATAAAACAGCTACAGGTTTCAAAATTGTATTTGAAAGATATTAATGGAAAATTTTTATAAAGGTATGTTTTCATTTTTTTATAAATACAGAGGATGTAAATTATGCATGGCATGAAAAATTATTCAAAATGTATAAGTCTAACCCAAGGACTTACTGGGTTACTGACTTTTACTTACTGCTTATTGATTTTTACTGGACAAAAATCTAAATGGGTAACACAGTGAAAAGCACCAGTGGGGAAAAAACACCACAACAGAAAGCACCAGTGAAAGATAGAATCATTATGATAAAGTGCTGTAGTTTATTAGGTAACAAACATATGGGCTCATTAAAAAAGTAGGAATTTAGGCTTTTATTTTTAAAAGCTTTATTTACATTGAATTCACAATTTCTCAAAGTCCACATGTATAATATACAATTCAATATTTTAGTGTATATTCGTAGTTGTAAAACCATGAGCACAGTTTGTATTAGAATATTTTCCCCAAAATCCCTTAGTGATTATTGCCAATTATCCCACCCAACAGACTACAGGAAACTATTTATCTATTTTCTGCCTCAATAGATTGATGCCAGTAGATGGGCATCTTGGGTAAATGGAGCCATGGTGCAAGAGGTGATCATGGTGTTTCTGGCTTCTTTCACTCTACGTAAAGTTTCCAGGTTCATCTTCATGTTGACAGAGAAGATGATTTTCTTTGTACAGCCAAATAATATCTAACTGTGCACCTATATCACATTTCATTTATCAGTTGAAGGACATGAGGAGTGTTTCTAGTTTTGAAAATCATGAATGATGTTACTATTGTTTATCAATAAGTGTTTTTTCTTGACCTAAGGTATCATTCTTCATGGGCCTACAGCTACGAGAGAAAGTTGAGTCGTATATGCTAAAATTTGGAGGAAATTTGCAATTGTTTTTCAAAATCATGCATATGATCCCCGTTTCTTTCCATTATCAACAAGGGTATTATTCCTTTTTGATTATGACAGTCAGAATGGTTTGAAATAGCACAACATCATGCTTTTGATTTGTAGTTCCTTCATGATTAATGATAGTACCTATCTTTTCACAGAGATGTGTCCATTTTTAGATATTTTTTTGAAAAACGGTTACTCAAATATCTAGACACTTTTTTAATTGGGTTGCTTAACTATCTGTTGCTTAGCAGTATATATTTTCTTTTTCTGATATACTTGTTCTTATCAATTCTGTGATTTGCAGTCATTCTCCCTTCTTTTACTGCTCTTTTCACCCTAACAGTATTATCACCTCCACCACAGAGAAAGGTATTCAAATGTCTCTATGTTTGGTCACTTGTGCTTTTGTCATCACATCAAGAAACTATTGCTTTCCCTAAGGTCCCAATGGTCAGCTCTATTATCTTCTCAGAGTTCTGTAATTTTTTCAGTTACTTTTGGATCCGTGACCCATTTTGAGTTAATGTCTTGTGCATGTCAGAAAGAGGTCCAAGATCAATCTTAGCGTGTTACCTGCAATTGCTCCAGAACCATTTGCTAAGACTATTCTTTCCCCCATAAATTATCTTGGCATCCATGCTAAAAGTAAGTTAATCTAACATTTAGGATTTTATTTCTGAGCTCTGTATTATTCCCTTGGTCTGCATTTCTATTCTTGTGTAATTGCCACACACTTGATTTTTCCAGCTTTCTGGTAATTTTTGTAATCACAAAATGTAAGCCTTCCAATTTTATTCTTCTCTCTGAACATTGTTTTGGCTACTTGGTGCCTTAAATTTCTCATACTAAGTTATCAATTTCCTTTTATTTTTTTTTATTTTTTTTTTTTTTTATCAATTTCCTTTTAAAAGGAATCTTACATTTAAATAAAGGCTGTGTAAAATATATAGACTGGTTGGAAAAATATTGCAATCTTAACGTTAAATCTTCTGACACATCAGTACCACAGGTTTGCTATTCTTTGAAAACTCCAATTTTTTTCAAAAGTGTTACATGGTCTTCTTTATGTAAATCTTATACTTCTGTTTTAAAATGTATACATAAGTATTTATTCTTTTTGATCCTGCTCTAAAAGAAATTATAATCAGCTTTAGTATTTTGCAGTTCTATAAATAAAAGCATATGTCTTCTGCAAAAAATATAGTTTTATTGCTCCTTTCCAATACGGATGCTGTTTAATTATTTTCCTTGGCTGACTTCCTTGCTTAAATTACCTAAAACAATAGTTAATATAAGTGACAGCAGCGCAACTTGAAAACTGAAGAAGAAAATCTTTGGTGTGCGGCTACTCTGAGAGAGACCTAAGGAGATAGAATCCATCAGAGCTTTTTATTGTTTCTGTTCTCATCGAACAATGGGATTGTCATTTTTAAACACAGATGGAATTACTGGAAAGTTACAGTTTACAAAATCAGTGAGGTCTACTGAACTAGACTTGCATATTTAACATATACCTGGTATGGTCAAGAGAAATAATTCACTCCTACCAAGCCTATTGTGGGTAAAATACCTCTGTGTCGTTAGTGCTGAGTGACTCTTATCAATGCGGTACCTTCCAGCACAATTCGAATCTTTGAAGTTTTTACTTGAATCTCCTTGTTATTCTTGTGAAGTCAAAATTCAGATAAGAGCGAGGTAATTCACTAAGCTGAAATTAATATATTTTAACTTCTAACATCAGAGAGAAGTTTTTCTCTTCTTTCTGTGAAGACAAAATCCTTCCCTACCCAGAAGCATATGCAGAGTATTTTCAAGTAAAAAATACTTTCAGATTTTAGTTAGTTGAAAATAAAATAATGAATATGATGACAAACATTTTCTACAAAGCATGAGTGAATGGGGACACCTCCATGGGACATAGTTCTATGCATGACTTTGGAGCCACAAAGCATGATTCAGTTTTTTCACTCTTCAGATGAAGTGTTAGATAAAGAAGCACAGTTTGTATAATCCTTGGGTGGGGGCAGATAATCTGAGAGAGATAGAAAATTTCTTCTTGCATTATTAAGGAATAACAACTCACCTATAGCACGTAGAAGACTAAACTGCAGCAACTGCTCTGATCACTAAATCTAGATTAGGAAAAAAGATTCCAGAACACTTAGGATCAGTGCTTTTCAAAACTAAGGACAAACATAGTATTCCATAAAGCAGAACAACAAGAAACAGTGAAAAAAGCAGAAGAAACATAGCCCTGGACAAAATACAAAATTAAGTTTCAAGAAGACAGACAAAAAGTTTAAAGCTACCAAAGAGGAGTCAGAAACCAAACAGAGGCTGAAGGTAAGAGATAGTCAGTCCTTGATCCCTGTGTAAATAGGAAATAATTATAGATTGGAGGACCCTGGAGATTATTAAATGAGAGCAGTAAACATAAAAATGGTTTTGTTATTTTAGAAAACAAAGGAGAGAAGAAGCTGAATAAAAAGAGTGTCTTCCTGGACTGCCCCGAGTAACATTAACCACCGGATGGACTCGCAGGAAAAGGATTACAGTCCTGTGTAGCCAGGACTTGTGGAAGGAGAAATCTACAATTAACACTTTCTAATGAGAAACTGTAATTTCACACTATCTTATTATCTGTTTTATGTTTATTCCCTTCACTTGAATTATTTGCACAGTGGAAGAGGAGGAGAAACTGGAAGAGGGATAGGAGAGAGGGAGAAGAGTACAGGAAAAAAGAAGAAAATTTTTAAAAACTCCATCCCTCCCAAGGAGCACAGACAGAAGGCGTAATATTTTCTGGGCCGCTCTCTGACCTTTTTTTCTGGAACAGTCAAGAACTTTTCTTCACACAACCTAAATATTTTGTAATAATACCTTTAAATAAAGAATCCACTGATGGCTTTGCAGGCAGCATTTTCTATATAAAGCGTAGGTAATTAGGGTCTCCGGTTACTTGTGAAGGTCTAATGGACCAATTAGTCTTTCAGGGAAGCTAGTTTTACTGTTCCATTGTTTCCTTTGCAGTGTTTCCACTTTTAATGTAGTCTCCCTATTTAGAAAAGCTGCTTTGTACTTTGACTGATCCCACTTGAAAATTAAGGGAGTTTGCTAATCTCGTTCCTAGGTACAGACATGCTCATACAGAATAGTTGAAATGGCAGTGCAAAGATTCCTGGCGAAGTCCCTCTCGCTGACTACTTTAGACAGGTTCGTTTAAGAGCTTTGCCTCCCCAGACACCATCCTCCCTATTCGAACCCCTACAATCCAGTTTTGGCAAGAATTCTGACCCGTCAGTTTAGCAAGAATCCTGACGTTTGGTAACTGATCACGCTGTACATGTAATTCCATCTCTAACCCTCCACCATCCCCCCAGGTGATATCTGATAGAAAGACCCTGCCTTCAGCAAGAGCTCTTGTCTGTTAGCAAGGGTCCCTTCTGCACTAGATTTTCCCTTTTGGTAACTTTCCATCTCTGGCCCCCACAATCTTGTTACTTGGCTAAACACCCCTATTTTGTCTTCCTATATTAAAAACTGAACCCAGTTCTCTAATGAAGTTCCTTTGTCCCTTTAGGGATATGTTCAGGTAGGGAGCCTCGGATGCAATCTTTTTGCTCCATGTCATACACGTAAGAATGGCCTTGGGCTTTCCCAAGAGACAACTCACAAGCCTCCACCAAACCTATCAATATATCATTCCTTGTTTCAGACTCAGAGTTTTTATTTTGCTTAGATTTGTGTAACAGGGACCCTTGAGCATGCTCCAGCTTTCAGTATTTCACATGCAACAGGGAAGGGTTTGGGTCTTTCTACTGTAGCAGAGGGGGTTGTTCACAGGCCAATTGGCCTGTGTAGGCTGGAGATGAGGTGGAGGGATGGGAATCCCGGAACCCTGGAGAATGAGCTCAAGGTTGGAGCTGCGCTTCCTTTGTCTCTTGTCTATGAAAAAACACTATTCAAACCAGCGCTTCATGATTTTGTTTTCTTCTCAGTGATGCTGACACCAAGGCATAAAGATGGCTGTGTCTGGACTTGCATTTCTTGCGGTTGGCATAATGATGATTCTCGCTCTTCTCCATGAAGTTGAAGTTTGAGCCCTGTTCTGGCTCCGGGAACCAGGGGACTACAGCTGCTGAATAACATGTGTCTGTACCATTGTAAATAGTGTTTGGCTCTGCTTTTTATTGCTTATTTTATCTCTAACAGCATCGGAAGTTTGGGCTCATTTGTAGATTTTTTTAAGTCTTCATTTATATTGTCAGCAAAATAGTTGTGATGGAATTTTAAAACTTCCAACTTTAATAATTGTACAATTCAATAATTATTTATTGAAGCATATTATATATTTATATTGAAATATACATTGTTTTTACACATTTTATGTGCAGCACCTTTCCCTTTCATTTGCAAATATTTTATCAATTTGACAATAAGATTTGGCCTTGATATCTCACAATATTAGAAGGTTTTAAAAATATGCTTTCTTAGTTTGATAAAATTATTGACCCTTTGGGGTATTTATTATAAGATTGAAGGACAACTGCTTTATACTATGTGTGTTCTCCATTAACAATGAAAGTTCTGTCAAGTGGTTTTAGACTACTTCTTAAACTAGTATAGTAATGACAGTGGTCTTATTTTCCTCACTACATTTTATATACTATAATCACTCTTCTTTATATTATGTGGTTGGAAATGCCTTAAGTTCCATATTTATTTCCAATACAATGAGGAGAAATGCATGGACATGTTTGCCTTTCTCTAGAGAGTACTGGATGACCGCGTGCTACGCAGACATCTACCAGGGTTACCGAAATTACCAGCATCTGCAATTGCAACATTGTCAAACTTCTCCATTATAAATTTGATAGAAATTCCACAAACAAATACATGATAATAATCTGTTACTTAGAGTGGTAAGACATTTAATTATGAGTGAAAACATTAATATAGAGAATTTTCGATATAGAGCACCTCTCCTTGAGTCTTTTTTATTCTTTTGTTTCCTGGACACACAACCCTGTTCGTTTTCTGTCTTCTGTTTGCAATGATTCTTTGCTTGTTCCTTTTTGCAGTATCTTTCCTCAAGTTTAGGGTGGCCTTTTCTATTTCTATTTAGACCAATACTGCTGCCCTCTTTAAGATTTGGTTCATTTCATCCAAATGACTATTGGAGTTAAAAAGGAATTGGCAATTTAGTAATCTACTCTTGTACTCATTCCCTGCCAGTTTCCCCCAGGTTAGCCTTTGATTGGATGAGAAATTTATGCATTTTCACACAAGCCTAATCAGAATGCATGCAGAAAAACTCTGCCGCACAATGGAGATGACTGCAAAAGCCCAGAGTTTATGTAAATAAGGGGTGGTTCGAGGCAGCCAATCTAGGACTCAAAAAGCTTGATTTGAGTGTGCCCAAGAATAGCTATAGAAAAGCATCCCTAGTTTGCATTTCAGCAGATGAGCTCTCTTTGCATCTAAGTAAGTTAGTTCAGCTCTTTACAGCAATACAAAAGCATTACAGAAAACTCTTTTGCAAAGATACAACCCAGGACTGCCAGTTAATTAAATTAATCTACATTTTAAGAGGTTTGTCATCACATGTGGAAAATGAGCGCAAGTGCTCTCTTTGTCAAGAATCAATTCAGCCATCATTAAAGTCACTCAAAACATCTACCTGGGACCCACTCCTGACATTGCCACACTAGTGAGGCAGTTGTAATAGGAGTGTTATGCCCTACTTCACTTCTGTTTGTTTTGTAATGTTTTTATATAAAATATTAAGTGAAGTAAAAATACTATTCTCAGTTCTTATTTTGCATTAATTAGAAACAACTCAAAATGCTGGTATTTAAAAAGGTGTTTTCTGGAACTATCCTCCAAAATAACGGTATCACTGTATTATTTAGTACCTTGGATATAGCTCGATAATTATTTGATTATAACATAAAAATCATTATCAGTGGTTTTCAAAGAACCTTTTTCTTTCCATCAAGGTTTGAATATATTTGACATAAAATATATACATATATTTTTATCCTAATTGCTTCCATGTAAAATGGTGACTGTTTGTGGGTGACTTTCCCTTTCTGCTTTCATGCTAAGAGTTGTAAATGGCTTATAATACACTGGAAAACTGCAAATATGCCCTCCTTATTTAGGAAAAAATGTTTTCACAAATGCAATTAATGCTCATTGTACACATCAGAACGGGGCCTAAAGACCATCACATGTGTCTTTATGAGACAGAGTAGCTGAGATTAGATTCATACAGAGGAGAAAGGGCCGTGAAGCCAAAGGCACTGATGGGCCTGAGAAGGACAAAGCCTGCCCGGGTGACTAGAAATGCTGGGAGCCCCCGAAGCGAGGCTAGTGGAGGTGTGAGTTCACCAACACAACCTGCAGGGACAGCAAGGCAGTTTTGGTTTGGGAACTGTATCCTTTAGAACGGTGGTCCTCATCCTTTTCACACTTCGATAGGTTTTTTTGGAAGTTAGTCTTGCCATAAACTGGGGGTGAGTATGGTGTGGAGGAGATCTTTCTAGATGATTCATGGGTGTTGCATTTATTGTGTACTTTATTCCTACTACTGTTGCATTAGATGTGCATAAGGGTGATGCAGCTTAGTTTCCTTTTTAAAAAGCCAGAAACGTAGATTGTCTAAGGGAAACTACAAGGAGGGAACAAAGCAGGACTAAGGGAAAAGCCATGGGAGCTGTGACCAGCAGAAGTGGCACAGGGGTGGAGTCACATAAGCCCTTTAGATCTCACCATGTACCACAGATTGCTTAGGATGCTGGATGTAAAAGGACAAGACTTAATGTTTGTCCTGCTGTATTTTGGATTTGCTATGGTCCCATTCTTTTTGTATTCCCCTGTTTGTAACTTTTAGAATAAAAATGCTTATTTTGTGCCATTGAATGTTGAAAGTGTTTAATTTTTGATTTCTACAGGGTCTTGCAACTAAGAGTTTGCCTTATATCTTAGAGGAGACTTGGGACTTGGACTTTTCAGCAATGCTGAAACTATTAGGACTTTGGCAACTCTTGCAGATGGACCAAATGCCTTTTGCTTAAAGGGTTGTGCATGAGTCTTTGGGGGGCAGAATGTTATGGTTTTAATGTAATATAGTGTTGATAGACTTAATATTGGTTCTTAAGGATTGTCAAACCTGTGTTACAATGTTCACGTTGTAAAATGATAGAAATGATGTCTTTGTATCTAAAAACTGGCTTAAAATATGTCTCTGGTTGCCAAGTTGATAAGGGGTGGATTGTTATGCTGATACATTATGTCAACTTGAGAAGTTGAAAAGGTTAACTATGTGAGTCAGCAGGGACCCAGGGTCTGTACTTTGTATTCATCCTAAGACTGTGCAAGGGGAGGACCCAGAGATAACCTGGGCATGGGCAGATAGCCAGAATACAGCATAAGGGGGGAGAAGAGGCTGGCACCCCCCCTGCTTTTTGCTCTTGCTGCTTTTGCTCTCTCATGCCACCTTAAAGTGTTGCTCTTCTGCCATGCCACCCTGCTTTGGAGCCAGCCGATTATACATTGAAACTTTGATAATGTGCTCTAATAAACATAGGGAACAGCCCAAGGGCCCTTTCCTCTTCCACAGGCCTGACCACACCTTTCCTTCCCTTCCACACGTACCTGTGTACTGGTGGTCAGACTGGGAAGGTTCAAGTATGGTGACAAACTAAAGTATTTCCATTCCCTTCTGCCCAATGCCACCACAGAAAGCCTCAGATTAAATCTAAGTTTGAACATTTCTTTCAAAGAGCACATAATAGGGCAGGGAATATAGCTCAGTGGCACAAGTACCTGCCTGGGAAGTACAAGGTCCTCAGTTTGATTTCTAGTAACTCCCCCCAAAAAAACCAAACAGGGCATAAATTAGCTCAAATTAAGTTCTTAGACTGAAAGTTTTATCACATATATCAGAACTGTAGTTCGGGGCACAACCATTGATTAATATGTGCATATTGGTGTTTACTATCTTCATTTTGCTCACATTCAGGGTTCAGACAGTTGTATCTTTTGAATAACTACTAAATATGAATACTAAGTCTTTATTACATGTGTACACAGAAGTATGTACTAGAATCATGAAAGAAAGTTGTACATATTTCAAAAAGAAAGGCATTACATGGACGTTTTTAAGGATTTATTTTCATGATTCCATTAAGTATTATGTTACATATAGGAGACAGCCATTTCGTTTTCCTAAGCTGTACTCGTTGTTTAGCCGGTCAGTTTAAGATGGAAAAAGAAAACAGAAAAGACAAAAGCTCAGTTCAAGTGAAACTCTCAGTTGTAATATAAAGTGTGGTTTTAGGAGGCACAGACACTGTGTGTTAGGGAGGTGAAGCCAACTCTTAAAGACCCTGGGCCCAGAACGAAGGATGGAGGGCAGTGGAGGGCCAGGAGAGTCCAGACTGCCTCGGCCTGGTGTCAGCACGGCTGAGGCCTGGAGTACTTCGCACCTGATTCTGAGCAGAAGCAGAATTCTTCCACTGTTCATCTTCAAGCAAAGACGAATGGGCTTTCACAGCAGACCTTGCTCTGACAATGGGAATAAATGACTGTGATAGCGGAACACTTTCAAGGAGACCCGGAGATTCAGCATGCAAAGTCGTTCATTTTATCATTGAAGGTACAGCCTTGGATTATTACTGACAGGCAAGATGTAGTTAAAGTAAAGGTCATGCAGACTATTGACAATAATAAATTTTAAAATTTGGTATCTTTTTGCTGAGGCCTACGCTACACTATTTATCAAAAAGAAGCAAAAAAAGAAGAAAAGAAACAGAAAAATATGTTGCCATGGTGCAGCATTTTTCAGATTAATTCTGAATAAATAACAAGTGTAGGTTTTATATTGTTTTAGTGAAACTATTTTCTAACTTTCTAATTTAGGATAGCAAATCTAATTAATACATACAGAATGAGTATAACTGAATACTGTGTCTCTATATCTTGATAAAGACTTACAGTATAGAGTTGAAAGGATTTTTTATTATTTATATATAAGCTTAGAGTTTCTCCAATTTTTAAATTACTAAAGGAAACTTTTAAATTACTGTTTAAGTATTTTGAATAACAATAATAACAAACTAAATTTTATCCTCATTATTATACATTTATTGAAATATTCACAGTTAAGCTCTATGGAGAATTAGAAAATAATTAATTTTCTTTCCACTCCTGAAAACTACCTTAATAAATCAATGTATTCTGATCAATAAAATTATCTATTTTCAATTTATAATTAAGGATAAACTTTACTTAATGTATTTATTTTTATGCATAGCAGCTTTCTTCTTCGTTTAATTTGCCTTTCGATTTTCACAGAATATAGGAAAAAATATTTCCATTTCTCTATATTTTCTAATTTTATAAACAAACAAGAAAATCAGTCTGATACAAAACTTATTTACCTATTTGAAAGAAAATCTTGGAGAAGCTAAATTTTCAATTTTTAACTCAATGAATATGGAATGTAAAAACATTTTATTTAAAATATGAAATGTACTACCCCCAAGTTTTGCTGTTTTTATAGTACAATGAAGTCAGTCTAAGAAGTGGTGGAAGAAATCATAAAATTCATAAAATTAGAGATGAGGTGTTGCTAAACAATAGCTACAGTTACATTTAAAACTGGATATAATTATTTCAGTTTTGATCTCTGTTTGCATTTCTTTTCCTGAGACACACTCACTGACAGTGACATGGGAAAATTCTGAGAATTACTGAGATTTATGATCTGAGTTGAGGAAATTAAAATCATGTTGCAGGACCAGGAGTTTGGTAGCCACAGCCATCTCATTCTTTAATTTGTCATATTTCTTGAGCATAATTTTCTTGAGCATAATAACAATTTGAGGAATGTAAAGAATATTTTCTATGAAGGGGTCTTCTCCTAGAAAAGGCAGAGATTAATTAAAAACCCCTGTTCCGAGTTTTGGAAGAGTCTTTGGGTTGCAGTATTAGTGATTCAAATAGATCTTTACTATGTCGACTATAGGTATACAGAGGGCCCAGTGGTGTTATCTGAGAGTTTAGATCCTTAGCATTGAAACTAAATGTGATATAACACATGAGTGTAAATGTACACTTTAATAATCCATTGCATTTATATTCAAACTATGACAGAACATAGTATAATACCTTACTGTAATGTAACAGATAAGTTCTAATCATCTCCAAGGACTTGGGCAGTACCACTTACTCTGGGTGCTAGAAAACATGGAAAGAATAGTCTGCATGATATTACGTGTGATAACAACTAAAAATGCACATTCCTAGAGCTTTTAGTTTTATAGATACTATGAGTATAAGCATTTCACAATATTTAATGATAAAGGTGTCACAGGGCAATGAAAAATTTAAAACGCTATACTAACAATTATAGGTAATAGAAAGCAAATAGATTTTAGTCATATAAAAGGTTCTTATTCAAAGCTATGAATAGGTTATGGACGCTGATGTAGTTTGATTTATTAAATAATTAGACATGATGCAGTGTTTCCCTACAAAAAGATTAAAAGACAGAAAGACATGTAGACTATAACATTTCTTGAGATAATAATAATTATAATAATAAATGATGAAAACATCTGAACTGAGTACCTCTCCTAGATCATGCATTTTGTTAGCTCTTTAGTTATAGTGAATGATTTAATTTTCTCATCTCTGATTGATAACTTTCATTTTAAATATGAAGAACTGAAAGCACTCGGGTAAGTGTACAGGGACAGGAGGCCCAAAGAGTTGTTGCTGCCCATTATACATGAGTTTGCACGTGAATTGTTGAAATGTTTTGGAATTTAGAAACTTTAGATATTTGCCTTTTCAGTTAAAGCATGACATTTTAGTTGAAGAATTGGCATTTTAAAAAACAGATGAATAAAATGTTGGTGATACCGATGAATGCATACAAAATAGTAAAGAAACAAAGAGTGTATGGAGCCAAAGAGATTTTAATATTTCTGGTGCATCTCGACTTACTTTGTTAGTTAGGTCAGCTCCTCCATGAATACCTCCTCATAAGCTCATTGGTAACATGAGCTGTTGTCAGCATGCTCGGTGGCTAGTCTGTATTCACATGGTAGCCACTATATCAATGTTAAAAACTATAGTTTAATATGTTGGGATAATTATTCCTCATTACAAATGTACTTACCTATTTCCTAAAAGATTGCTTAAGTGTCTGCAAATCTCAACATTTTAGCACTCAAATTCATATTTGCTTTTACTATACAACTTCCCAGCTTTGCTACATTTTTCACTTAATGAAATTCTGTTCCTCTTGAAGGGTTAACATTTTCTGTGGATCAGAAACTCACATAAGTGATGCCTATATACTGTAGCTATGAAATCTGTGTGCTTTAAGCTCAAGGGATCAATAGGAGGCACATGTTTGAGAAATAAATTTTCAAGTTTAGATTTTTTTTTTCTTTTTTTTTTTTTTTCTTATTTGGTACTGAGAATTAAGCTCAGGACCTTGTGCTTGCCAGGCAGGCTCTTATTCCACTGAGCTGTCTCCCCAGCCCTAAATTTTGAAGTTTAAAAAGAAATACATGTCACTGCAATTACCCTATATATTTGTGTGAGAGATCAGTATGGTTTTGTTAGATTCATTTAGTAACCATTTATTCAATATTGATGGCATGATAGCACATAGAATATTCACTTTTATTATTACATAAATATATAGAAGCTGAGATTAATGATAGTGAGATATGTATACATACAAAAAAGAAGCAACTCTTTCACAATGAAATAACTATTATAAACATTATATTTCAATTTGTGCCCCTCATACACTTTTTAAATGCAGTTGAAATTACATTAAATTAATGCTTTTGAATAATAAACACAATGAGCCCTTCCAACCAGCAGGTGTGTTTGGACTTTTTATATAATATGTTATAAATTGAGAATTTTAATATTTGTAAATAATTTTCTTAATTTATTTCCTTTTTGAGAATAATAATACATTTTAGGAACTCCTGTTAATGCTTTTCACTTGCAAAATGACTACTGCAAGTACATATTGTGCCTTCAATGCAGTAGATGAGTGACAGAACTTGCTGTAACAGAAAGTACTTGCTATGTGTTGCTACCATTTCACATGTTTTTAATCCAATAATTACATTCTCCATAAGAGCTTAAAAGGTGGGAAAATAATTACTAAAGATTTTTGGAGATTCAAAAGACAATTATCATGCTCCATGCACTGCTGCATTTCTGGAGATGAAGAAATACTTCCACAGTAATTCTAGCACCTGAACCAGTGATGTTCATAGTACTGTTTCTCAAACAAATCAATGATTCCATCACCCTTAGCAAGAAATGGAAGATTTATTATTATTGTCAAATGTTACTTATCACGAGAATGAATTCCCTCTAAATTATGGATGGAAAGAAGGCATAGAAGTCGTATTATTTCCTAATTCCCTGGAAATCAGGGACCAGATAAAGAAGACTGTCAGAAGGCAAGTCAAGTCCAGCACATTCTGGTTGCACAGTCTGTTGAGAAGTCAGAACTTTTCACATACTTAAATTTATAGATCAAACCAAATAGTGAATTTTGAAAACAGGTACCTGTGACTTTGCAGTTCTTCAGATGTTAATAAGGTTAATGTTGATGTTTTGTGTTCTGTTTGTAAAAATAAAATTTGTTAAATAAGCTCACTGTAGTTATTCGGTGTCTCTCACTTTGCTTCCAGTGGTTTTGTTCTTTGTTGGTGTAGTTGCTAGTGTCCTGGATATTGTCTGTGTTTCTGTCCTCTGTATTGAAAAACCTTATGATTTTTTAACACACTTGGTATGCTAAGTCCTACATGGTAATATCCATCTTCCTTTATGTTTAACAGATGTGCATATAACTTAACTTCCCAGTTAGACCACACATATAAGAATTTAGTTCATAAGTGAGAAATATGGTGAAAAAGGCTCCTCCAGAATGTCATTTCTGCTGGCATGAAGACCAGAGTTCTGGTTCTCAGTGGTGCTACAAGTAGCTCTGGTGGATATAAATTCCCAGTGGAAGTAACCCTGGCTTGGGTGTTGATCGGTTGGGTTAGTGGATGGGGCAATGCCAGTGTTAACTGTGAATAGTGCTCACATGGGTGCCATGGTGCATCATTTTCCTTAAATATCTAAGCAGTTTTGAAGTTTGCCTAGGAAATCACTTAACTGTTTACAGTAGGATACAGTAGCCTGAATGTTTGAGTTTCCCCAACCTCTGTGATAACATTCCATCAGTAACAAGAGGGAGAGTTTTAGTGCACTGATTAGGGCAGAGTCTTCAAGAATAGATTTTTTTTTTACCAAAAAGCCTGCAGAGCAATCTTTTGTACTTTAACAATATGAGATTGCAGGGTGAAGATCATAGGCTAAAGGTGAATGCACACCGAACCCCACATCTGCCAGCACCTTGGTCTTGACTTTCCAATCTCTAAAACTCTGAAAAATAAAATTTTTTTTGTTTTTGTTTTTTGTTTGTTTGTTTTGTCCTTTTTTTTTTTTTTTTGAGACAAGGTTTCACCATTCTGTTTAGGCTGGGCTGGAACTCACTTTGTAGCCTAGGGTGGCCTCAAACCCATAGTACTCTTCCTGCCTCAGCCTCCCAAGTACTGAGATTACAGGCCTGAGATGCAACGCCCAGCAAATTTCATCTTCATAAGCTATCCATTCTTTGATATTTGTTAGATCACCTGTAGCAGAATATAGTAAATTTGCATATAAGTTTATGATCACTGCAATTTCTATTACCCTTGGGCAATTTTCCACCCCCATCCTAGCTTTATTGAGGTCTAAGTCAACATTAAAACCGGTATATATTTCAGGCATATCGCTTGATTTGATATACATGTAGACTTAAATAATCATCTGTTGGGGCAATTTTATTGCCCCTGGTGTACACAGACATGAATTTTAAAAAAGAAAGGAACAGAAAGCAACTATTATTTGGAATTTACTACTTTTGCTGCTGAATGCGATACACACCTTCGAGCTCTTTACACATCATTTTCAATCTAGCAAATTCACAACTATATTTTTGTAATAATTTCCCTTAAAAATCAGACTTCTCAGTCAAAAACATTTTTAATTGTTACACTACATCTCTGTTTATGTCTTCAGTTCATAAAGCCCTTCCAATTTTTTTTTCATTCTTTCTGTTTTCTGTTCAGCTCAGTGAAGAATCCTAAGTTGTTTATCTATATGATTTATATACTTTTTTATGTCATAATATCTTAATCATACAATAGATGTAAAATTTATGCTGATATTTGCTACAGGATACAATGTTAGTAATTCTTGTATTTCCAAGAAAACATCACTAAAGATAAGTTCTTATTGTGTCATAATCGACAGAACATATTAAAGTTGCAAGAATAAGTTTCTTATAAATATAACAGTCATGTGCTAGAGAATGTCTGAGTCAAAACAATTCCTTATAAGTTGTTTAAAATGAACACAGAGAAAAACACTCAGAACCTAAGTTTCAGTACCAGGATAAATATGCTAAGTGATATGGCTAGGAATGCTTTGAAGATCTAGAAGATCTATTTTCTTTTCATAAATAAAAAGTTCTGGCAACACATCAAAAGCATGATAAGCTTCATCACTGAATTAGAAGAATAGAATCAGTCATATATTTTTATATCTGCATGAAGGGGTCTGTTGGGATAGGGTTTAGGGCAGAAGTTCCTTGTATCATTTTTACATATTTTGAGTGTCCTTATGAATAAAGTTCAATTTTAAATCTTCTGTGGCTTCAGTCCTTAACTCAGTTCAGCACAGGTAGACAAGACAAAAGTAAGCCCAGAGAAGGCTGATGAGGGAATACTTTGCACACAGTGACTACATATCTCTATACATTTTAGCATCTCTCAGTCTTTTTCCTCTGAACTTCTCTTTAAACTGGCTTTTTGGTTTTTAACCAGATGTTTGTATCTTCTCATACCTTTTTAATGTATCCAAATTATTTTTGTGTACTCTTGAGAATGCTATACTGTCTGAAGTTCTGTCTTCTTGGACTGATAGTTTCAGTGGGATTCTTTCCTCTGAAATCTCAGAATTCTTTCCTTCATTTTACACTATTTGAGCTATTAGAAATTTGCCAAGCCCTTATGTGGTAGGCACCTTCCGAATTGGAAAATAAAAGGAGAACAAACTCAGGAGGCCTAGTATGCACTGGCATATAATCTGGTCAGTAAAGCCAATATCAACAGAGACAAATAAATCATAGTTGAATGACAACAGACTATGAAGAAAACAATGCCTGATAATAGGCAACTGAGTGATTGAATATGCATATGTGTTTGGAGGGGAAAAGCGTTTCAGATAAGCCATATTGTCAATATCATTGCTTATGTGTCTCTATTTTGAAAAGAACATATATAAATCTAGTCAACTTGAATGTGTATTTACATAAGTTTCAGGTGATTGTATTCATATTTTGCAACCCAACTTCCAGATTTGATCAGCCATTTATTGACTGTCTTCATTCGTTTATGCAGTTCCTCGTCCATCTGTGCTAAATGTGTCTATCTCTCTTAACAGATGAAAGATATTAAAAATTAATACAGAAAAGAGCCCCTGTAGTCATCTTCTTTCCCTCAATCATTGCTGAAGTTGTAGAAATCATATTCTCAGCTTTCAAGCCGTTTCCAGTAATCCTTTCTTCTTGTTGCCCGATTTTTAAAGAATCTTAAATCCCAAGGGAAAAATAATTCAATAGTATCGGAGGTCAGGCTAGAGGGAGGCTTGTGAAGTCGTAACAGTGTCTTAAACTTAGTATTCCCACGGTAGAGGGATGGCTGTTCAATTCTGTTTGGTTCAGATTTAGTTTCAGATCCAGGGATTAAAGAAAGGGGGAAGAAATAAAGGATTTTCTACCTTCTGGCAGGCAGGCAGGCACACCCGCAGCAGCATCCCCGCTGTCTGTTTAATCCCCTCCCCTTGTCCTTGCAGTTAATGGAAATTCCTCTCCTATTCTGACACTAAGTTGACAGTGAGTTTCAGTTCACAGTGTTGTGCAATTTCACTGTTTTAAGACCTCCTAACTACTTTAGTAAAAATGTGGAAGAGACTGCTTCAAGGGTTGCTATTCAGATGACATTTTAAACTGGAAATGAAAGTACCCTTTTTGAGTTTTCAATCTGTGAATGCTCTAGAAGAAAAAATTTGATCCACTATAGTACAGGTGTACTGCACACTGACCACACAGAAATACCTGTGGAAACAAGAAATGCATTTGGGGAAACTTCAGTTGTTATCTAATTATTTTTTCCTTCTTTAACCTGTGTACTATTTGTAAGTTATTTCTCCTGCATTCTTCAAGTCAATGATAATTTGAAGAAAACACAAGTGTTGTTGAATAAAAGAAAAATTACTTGGTAAGGTCAATTTGAGTCTATTTTTTTCCAGAGAATTTTCATGTAGGGATGATTGGATATTTGTGAGGTTAAAATGCAAAAATCATACACAAATATTTCATGTTGTTTCTTCTGCTTAGACAATTCTTTTCCTGGATATTTTTATGTGAGTTGATATCTTAATAAGGATTCAACTGTATCATACTCAGTAACAGAAAAATACATAAGGCTTCACTTTTCGGTACATATATATACATATTACAGATTATTCTATATTTGAAAATATAATTTTATAGCTGTTTTAATAAATATATAAGAAAATTAATCAGTATTCTACAGAAGAAATTAAAATAAAATTACTGATAGTAGAATAAATAAAATAACTAAAATAAAAGTATAAATTAAATTTGAAATATCAGTAAGAAATAGATTTTTAAGAATAGCTGCTACAAAAATTTGCAGATTTAAGGGGTAGGAGAGGAATGGGAAAGAGGAATCAAGACATATCATGTACAGGTGAAAATCTCCTATCATGAATGAGACGATTATGTGCATCTAAAGAGTACCAATAAACTTAATATTGATAAAAGTATGTAGTACTAGAATAGAAAGAACTTTGTGAAGTAAAACTATGCTAATAAATTTTAGATAAAATCACAATTTTAAATAAAATTATGTTACTGGGCGTAGTGCCACACACCTGTAATCCCAGCACTTGGGAGGCTGAGGCAGGAGGACATTTTGAGTTCAAGGCCAGCCTTTACTACAAAGTGAGCTCAAGATCAGCCTGAACTGCATAGCGAGACCTTTTCTCAAAAAGACAAAAATAAAGAAAGAAAGAAAATTATGTTAAAAGTTCAACTAAACATAAATTCAAAAATTGTCTAAATCCAATTTATGAATTTGATACAAAAATACCCACTGAAGAAGATCAGATGACAGTAATAATATTAAAAGCATATTTTACCTACAGTAACATCATAAGCCAGCTACATCTGCACATGCTTATGATCCAAGCTACTTGGAGGACTGAGGAAGAAGAATCCCAATTTTGACGCCAGTCTGGGCAAATTAGTAAAGCCTCATTTCAAAATCTAAAAATATAGCAAAATCAAATTCCTGGGGATGTAGCACAGCTCTTTGTGCTTTTAATCCCTGTCACTAGAAAGAAAAAAAAAAAAAAAGAAAATTGAAAGTATCATAAAGCTACTATTTCATTTTAGTTTTTGAGAGACAAGAAGAGCAGCAGAGACCTACTTAGGTTTTGTGAAACTGACAGTGAAAGTATTTTTATAAGGACTCAACTGGGTTTACACTGAGTGTCAGAGGAGACTAGACTTGAAGCAAGGCAGAGAGATTAAGGGCCTGGGGACTTGGAGAGGTACTAAATGTATTTTGTATGTGAAACAAAGAAGAAAACAAGCAGGTTAATATTATTTACAGACATGTTCATAAATGTTTATTAAGCAAGTTATACTTAAAAATATATAATTTGTCTCTTATAAAGATAGTTTGTCACCCAAAAATGTGGTTACAATTAAATACAGCAGATTATTACAAATAGTCATTTATATGGATTGGGGAACATTATGTATGATCATCATAGATTAAAACCCTCGTAAGATAGCAAGAAAATCTTAGTAAACTAGACAAAATTTTGCTTATCATGATGGAGTATAGAGCACCCATCCTTCCTAAAATGCAACTTTCAGAAACAGTAAAGAAAAGAACCAGTAAAGGATGCCCAATATTACCATCACTCCTGAGTTCCTTACTGGTACTACACAGTGTAAGAAACCAATAAAAGTAAATAAAATATAATGAAATATAACAATTGTAAAGTTACTCATTGAAAGATGACATGATTGCCGACATATATAATCTAGTGAAATCTGGAAGCAATAAGTATTAACCTGAAATTTCAGCCAGGTTGCCAAATATAAGAACAAGATCCAGAAATCAATGTCATTCTACAAAACTAGCAGCCAATTCTAAAATTTAATAATAAAACTTCACTATTTTGCAATAACAGCAAGAATTGTAGTTACTCACTAATGAATTCAATAAAAGTTATTTTAAAACATTTATTAGAAAACTACCAAGGCCTAAGACATCACAAACCGAGAAACACACCTCTACTGTAGATGGAAATTCTCCATATTTTGTACCTGTCATCTTCCATTGACTGATAGTTCAAAAATTTTTAATTAAAAACAAAAATTATAAGTGGAATTTTAAATCTTGACCTATGTGAAAATGCTTATTATCAGAAAACTTAAAAAGAATATTAAAATGGGAGGTGAAACACTATAAAGAATAATAATTTATTCAGTAATTTGGATAGTTGATTCAGCATAATTTCCTAGATATATCAGTCAAAGAAACTTTGGAGAACTCAGAATGGATTATGAATTGAAATTCAATTTATAAGAGGACATATAAAAGGACAGTAGGGAAATTATATACTTTATAAAATCATTGTTAGCCATTTGGCTGTCACTGTAGAGAATAAAATATAATTCCTATCTTATTATGTGAGTCAACTTTCTGGTACAGTAACAAAACACCCGGGATAAGCCAGTTTATAAAGAGACCAAGGTACATGATCATCTCACATACAAAATACATTTAGTACCTCTCCAAGTCCCCAGGCCCTTAATCTCTCTGCCTTGCTTCAAGTCTAGTCTCCTCTGACACTCAGTGTAAACCCAGTTGAGTCCTTATAAAAGTCAAAAAGAAAGTTACACACTTCCAAATGCAATGGCATTGGATTTTGGATTCCAAAGGGAGAAAGAAATAGAAGGATAGAAAGGAGACCAAAGCCAACATCAAACACCAGCTGGAGTAACATTAATTCCTGTAGCTCTTTGTCAACATGTGTAGCACCGAATGGCAAGGTATGGGCACCCAAGGATTTGTACAGCCTGTCCTAACACTTCCCTGATTGCACACAACATGGCCTGTCTCTCAGGTAGGTTTTGCATATTTCCCTCATGAGCATTTCACTTTCCTGCTATCTCTCATTCTCTGGGATCTTCGTTTTATAAGAGTTTATTTCTCTTTAAAATAGTTTAGTTTGGATCATACCTTTGAAGGGTTCAGTCTAGGATGCAGCAGACCTTTTGCTTTAAGCCTCAGGGGTGTACAGGGTAGGCCACCATAATGCCTCCAAGGGCATACAGCTGGTGACCTCCCACTAGATCTCACCTTTTAGGGTCTCTACCACATTCCAGTAACACAAACTTAGACTAAATAAAATCTTTAAAGCATGACCCATTGGGGAATATTTTAATCCAAATGTTGGCACCTATTATAACAACATAGTTAAAGTTTAGTCATATTAAAAAACAGATTTGAAAATAAATTATGAAAACTTTTTGTAAAAATTGAGAGGATGATTTTTATTATCTCAGGGAAGGGAGGATTCCTTACAAAAAAATGTCAAAAATACAAACCATACAGTGAAAATAGCATGAATTACACTATGATGCAATGAATACTTTTGTCTTCTGAGAGGTACCTAAATAGCAAATAAAAACCCAAATTACACCATAGGCTTGGAAACACTATTTGTAAGTAATGCAGAATCATGTTTATAATCAAATTATGAAAAGAATCCCAAATGGATATATAGCCCCAATAAGCCAATAGGAAAAAATCTTGACAAGACTATTGGTACAAGTAGAAATGTAATTAAAATATAAATATAGTAAATACTAATTTGTAATGGCAATGATGTTTTATTTGCTAGCCATCAAATTTGTGGAGATTAAGTTAGGATATACTATAATTCAATAAAGATAATAAACAGGTAACTAATGCTGGTAGAACTGAATGTTAATTTGTTCACATTAGAGAGAAACTTAGCACCAATTAAATTAAAACTAGTAGTTGGAGATGCACTCACAGAAGTTGACATTTCGCTTAACAGAATATACATATATTTCACCAAACACTTGCACATGGACACAATATGATCTGTGCAGAAATTTTTGCTGAATTGTTACTGAACTGGGCTACAGAAATATCAGCAGTAAGTTTCACAGGAGAATGGAAAAGCAGATCTTTGAATGTTCATGAATAAAACATGCATAGCTATATTTTCCTTTGTTCCCCAGCATGTATAATTGACCTAATCATATCATTTTATCCCACTATCACCACACTGTATAAGGTTACATTATTGCTTTCATAATATATACAAGAAAATATCATGTATATACACATATACTTATATATATACATGTATTTATTCTTTCATTTTACTGCCTGTAGTTGGAGGTTTTTAAGATGGCTTCTCATAACACCCGCCCCACTCTTGAGTAACCACGCATGCCAGAGTTGTGTGGAATGAGTAGAATATTACAGAAATTCTCATATATACCTTTGAGCTTATGTTATAAAAGGCATGGTACTTATAGCATGTTTGCTCTCTTTCTCTCTAGTTTCAGTTGCACTGGGGCAGCCTTGTGAAAAACTGAGAGGACACATAGTCATGCTGGTGGGTGATTCACGTGGTGAGGAGCTGAGCTCACCAGCTAGCAGTCATACATGATCCAGCCCATTCTTTAAAGTTGTTTTCTTAATGACAGTTAAATGCTTAGGTTCCTATACTACTAGTCTCTATTTTGTTTGTAACCTTGAGACAAACCCTGAACTAGAGCTGCTCAGCTAAACCATTCCTATACTCCTGATTTTCAGAAACTGTGTAAAGTGATAAATGTTTATTGTTTTAAGTTTAAAAGTATTGAAGCAATTTTGCATGAAGCAACACTTCAGTGATGTTTTCCTTCTCCTCCCAGGCAGCCAAGCTAACATGTCTGCATGGTTTGGGTGTGACTCACACTCCAAACGTGCATATGCTGGGAACTCTGACAAACTGGTGGGACGGTTAATAGATGGCTGTAGTGGAGGACCTTGGGAATACTGACTTTGGAAAGGATCAAGACAATAACTGAATTAATCTTATGATACAAAATCATTGTAAGTCAGAAGGGCTGCCACAGTATTGTAACTTTTGCATGTGGCTAATCCTTTTTCTGGTTTTTCCACCATGCTGTGAATGGAACCAAGGAAGCCCTCACCAGAGGCTGAACGTGTGCTCCTCATCTTGGACTTTCAACCTGTGTAACTTCCTGAGCTAAATAAACCATTTTTCACATGAAGAACTGGGTTCGGATATTTTGTTATAAGAACACAAGACACCATCTGCTATTTATTCTTGGGGAAGTAAATATCCTTGAAAGACATGTAATGTTTTTTGCATGTATGTTTTTATTTTAACAAATGTTATTGAGCTATAGACATCAGATTTTCTCTCTTTTATGTGACCTGTTTTAAAGAGCTGCCAATTCTGCTGACTACATATTTAATACTCTTTTTCTTTAAATACAGAGGCATATTCTATAATATGTACTCTTTAAAACTAATCTTCTTGCTTTAGAAACCTGTGGCTGGTTTTCCCAAAACTGTACCTCTACAAGGGGAATTCTGGCCATAAAGGATTTAGTTTTCTTTTTGAAGACTAGTTTTATTAAATCCCACATCTACTCCTGTTCTATATTTTAAACTTAACATTTCATTATGTAATGTTGATAAAAGACAGTACTAAAATATTTTAAAAATTTAAGTTTCTGTCATAGCCATTTCTGTGAGCATCCCATGCCTCCCCAGAAGAAAGACCGTACAATAAGCCCCTTGGGAACCCGATCACAATGATTTATAGTATGTAAAAGCAAATCCACGTTAGTTAGATATTTACCCAAAGTGTGGAATATTAAGCATAGCATTTCAAACTGTACTTTTGGGTATTTTTAAAACAATTTATAATTAATTTTGAAGAAATTTCCAGTTGAAAATTTAAAGAAATGTTCTTATCTATATAAATACATAATTCATCATGTTTTGACTTTATCTAATTTTTTAATCATATATCTGTAGATAGGAAATTAGTTTAATTCTTACATATAAGATGTTACATAGTCTTGCCAAGAATATTCTTACACAGATAAAAATCATTTTACATGTACAAGTTTATCAAGGAAATATAAAATTTAAAAAAGAAGAAAATATAAAATTTAAATTGAAAAGTTAAATTATTGATATTGATAAATATTACTTTTAGAGATGGCACCAATTAACGGGGTGTTTTATAAGATCAATTCTTGAGATTGCTAACACCTCATTATCTTCCTTCACTAAAGTGTCACCTCAAGCTTTCTTGTTTGTGTTTGGTGTGTATATGTGTGAAATATAAATGAATCCCTCTGGTTTGGAAAGATTTTTTCCTCCTGTTTTGCACAGTTGAGAAGCTGACTGACAAACATTTACTAAGGTACTTTTTGAGAACACATATATAATATATATTATATATAATATATTACATGTTATATATTCAGAAATTAATATAATTTTTAGTATATATTCACAGCATCTAATGAATATATTCTTTGTGGGGAGGTGGAACATGATACTTTTTAAAAATAAACTAACCAATTTCTATGTAATTGAATATTAGACATATATATCTATTAACACACCATCCACCCTGAGCCAAGTGCTGTCTCTGGAATAAATATTTAAAAAGTGATACTTTATAAAAATACCACTTCTTTTTATCCATTCCTCAATTGATGGGCGTTTGGGTTGTTTCCAAGATGTCGGGTGATTTACTGAAGGGAAGAGTTAATGTTTAGTTTCTTTTTATTTTGACCAATTTTGCATGCTTATATCTGATAATCTGAGCAACTGATTTGTAGACAACAATATGAAATACAACAACTATTGGTGAATTCCTACCATCTTGTCCAGTGAAACTCAGTATGGTCTCTAATGTTTTTATTTTTAAATTACTATTTCTTATTCCCTTTAATGGCTTGATCAATCTTGCATCCCTACATCTGGTAATCTGAGCCACTTCATTGGAGATAAAAATATGTGGTGTAACAACTACTGTTAATTCTTATCATGTTTTGAAACCCTGCATCACTTTTAATGCTTTTGCTTTGTTTTGTTTTTGTCTGTGATGTTGGTATTTTGCTAGTCTTCTTTTTTTACCATTTTCTTTAAAATTAAAAAAGTGATACTTTAATTGGTTTTCTTTCTACTGAACAGCCCAAAGATGAGCCCCACACTCCTGATGGCCTCCTCCAGTCTACAGGGTTTAAGTCTATAGCTCAGCAATCATTCTGGGATTAACATTCACTGTCCTGCAACCATCTGTTCACATTGTCATGGAATTCATTGGGACCCTATATATATAAATTTTTGTTTGGATCACCCCCCTCCAGATGGGGTACCTAGAATACATTCTTAAGTACCTTCTTAGAAAGAATATGTGAAAATGTATTAAAGATCATTAAACACACAGATAAGGTATGAAATTCCAATCTGGGAATTATGTTCCTGTAGAATATTCTTTGTTATTCATTTTATAGTATTTTACAGTAATACTTGTGATTTTTTTCATTACGTAAAATTCAAACAAGAAAATCAGAAAAATAGGAGAAATACATGAAGATATTTGTTAGGAAGTTGTCATGAGAATTTATTGAATAGTCTCCACAAAACTGTTTTTGCCCAGTGTTAAAATATGAGTCCTTTGCACTTAATAAAAACTTCTGATGTGTGTGGTTGCTTATCTGCAGAGGTGATATATTCCTACATCATCTACACCAAGAATAATCTTCCTTACTATATTTATGTAGTGTCTCAGCTATTGTCCTGTTGCAGAGACAAAATACCTAATACTCCAAATTTAAAATGGGAGGAGTTTATTTTGGATCAGTTTCAGTGAACTATTTCATGGTTGGTCAGATGCAAGGTAGAAACAACATGGTGAAAGGACCTCACAGAAAAAAAGTTGTTCCCATCACAGTAGCCAGGAAGCAGCCTGAAAGGCAACAGCCAGACAAGAGTGAACTTCTCCCAATCACACTCCCAGGGACCCACCTCCAGCCAATTTCCACCTCTTAGCAACACACTCCCAACTGGACTCATCATTGGATAAATACATGGATGACTATAGTGTTCCATAATCCAATGACCTTTCAGATACGTGAGAATTTGGGGAATATTTTCAATCTCAACCATGGCATTTCATACTTGGACTCCAAAATACTCACACCCATGTCATTATGTAAAAGAAATTTAGTCTCTCTAAGAGCTACCAAAGTCTTAACACTTCCAGCCATGCTGAAAAGAAAACGTCCAAAGTCTCCTCTGAGACTCAAGGCAAACTCTTACCTTTGAATGCTTGTAAACATTTCCCTCTATATCTCTGAGCAAGTAGGATAGCTCAGGACTCTTTTTTCAAGTGAAAACTTTAGTTTTGCATCTTTGAGCATGTGATGAGTAAAGACTTGTTTATTCCTAAAATACTTTCAAGCCATCTTTGCTATTATACTGATGCAAAGTACATGGCTTCTTTTTAGAGCCAATCTTTTTAGCAACCAAGCTATGCATGACTCCAAATTTGCATGTACTTTCTGACAAAACTGAAAACACTACACTTTTTGGCCCTGTTATTTGCTTCTAATTCTCACTGTGCATCTTCCTAAAAGCAACCAGTAGTGCCCATGGCTCCCCTGATTATTCGCTTGCTTTGATAATTTCTCCCAGATTAATTAGCTCCTGATCTTAAGTTTAGTCTCCCACAACGACACTGACAAAATGTAGGCAATCACCTCTTAACAGTACATTCAGGCAATGAAGTCATCAATGCTTGAATCACTGATAACTGTACCACTCCCACAATCAAATCACATTTCATGTACACATGAATTTTGAGGGTTATTATAGATCTGAACTATAATATAAAGGTTTCTACTATTTTCACTCTCAGAACAGGGAAATAAGTAAAAGCCTTCAGTTGGGTTTCTGACATTTCAAACATGCTCATTTTTATACTGCTCATAAAGCCCAAAGCAATTTGTGTTAGGATGGAGCACTCTAGTGGTATAGTGACCTCCATCTTTGCTTATTGATTTTCACATGAGGAACATAGAGTGTCAAATTTTCTATGTTTTAAATATGGATAATATCTTCCAAACTCCATATATTGAAGGCTTTTTCCCCAGGAAGTGGCTATTGGGAAGTGTCGTGGACCTTTGGAAAATGAAGCCCAGTAGGAGGATCTTACATCCTGATGGAATATCCTCTTATGGGCCTGTGAGTTCATGGCCCATCTTCTCATGATGTGAACAGTTTTACTGGCAAATCCTTCCCACCACTGCCATTTCATACCCTCACCAAAAATACAAATGATCAAGCTATTTAATATTGGAATCAAACCTCCAGAACTTAGGGATAAAAATGTTTTCATCAGGAGTTAATCACCTCAAGTACTTCACTGTCATAATGAAAAGCTAAATCATTCCACAATTTCACATTCCCTTTCAGTGGAGTATTGTCTTATCACCTGATAGAAACATTTTTCCCTTTAGAACTGAGAATACTAGAGAAGAAAAACCCAAAATTTAGGAGTAGGAAGCAGAACATTTGCTAGTTTACCTTTATGGTTAACAGTAAAATTACTACTTCCATTTTCATTCCTTGATCAATACACCCATGAGTTCTAGTCATGGGAGAAATAGTGCCCTTTATTGAATAATTTAGAACACATTCTGTTCCTGGAGTACCATTTAGATATTATAGTAAATCAATTTTAAAAATGCAATTCCACTGCTCAAACCACCAATTCAAAACAAAGGCAAACACGACAAGACTGTGATTTCACAGACATGAACTCATTCGCTGCCTTATTTCCTTTACCACCATATGACAACTTTGGATAGAGAAATACTATGAGAGCATTATGACAGTCAGAAGATGTTCTTTAGGCCATGAATGATAGTTAGGGAAAAGCATGGCAAGCAAGGAAGGCAAATTTTATCCATAAAGTAATTGTCAGTTTAAGTAAAATCTAAATCCTCTTCTGCTTCCATGATAGAAGTGGTATAAAATGATAAACTTCTACCACTTCTGTGACTGATTTCCTTTAGAGAATGTACCACTTCAGGAAACTCAGATTTAATATTCAAGATAGCTTCCTTCATGTAGAATCTCAGGAACAAGAATGCTTTCATTTACATGGTAGATCTATCTGAACAGATAACTTTCCTGGTTCCTACTAGCTAAAAATATGGACAAGAAAGTTGTGAAAGACATCTTAATGATCAGTTTGAAGTCACAATACCACAATCTACACAAAGCCCAGTATTGTGGCTTCAATTCAATTACAGTAAGTACTGGTGATAAGATTTACATGTGGACACAAAAACAAAAATGAATTTTGGGTGGTATTGCATTGATTGAATCAGAAACTTTGAGACAAGATCAACTTCCTTACACTAAAAGTAACTGTGTAAAAAACCTTAAAATGATGCATAGTTTCTGGGTCTTCTAAATGACTTTCAGTGGATATTTTTTTTAATAGACCTATCAATATACTTCTTCCATTATCTTGGAAAATCCTCCAATATTTTTATTATGTTTTACATTTTAAATCTGCTTTCAGGATTTCTTTTTAATTTCAATATCACCAAAATAATCTAAATTTTCTTTTACTAATTTTATATGGTAAGTGGAGTAGGATAAATTCTTCTGACAAAGTGTAAAAATGTGATGGACAAAAGGAGTATAAATTAAATTCTCCTTTACCTATCAAAGCACCTTATCAAGATCAGAGTTTGTTTCATCCACCATCTACCATCTATGCAGTAGTCATACATTATGCCCTAGTACCTTTCTGTCATCTCTCTCTGGCCAATTGCAAAGAAAATAGGAAGATTTCTGAAGAATGAGGGGTCAGTATTTACTCAGTATTTTGTTCTCTATGATGTTTAGGGCAACATCTTCCCAATATTCATAAATAGTCTATCAGCCACTGAAAGTTCTTACTAAAACAGAAATCAAACCAAACCAAAACAAATAATAATAAAATACTAATATTAAAGTGTTAAGAAGACATGTTAATATTTGTGAAAAAAGAAATAGAATAATATTTAGCTTGTCATGTTATCTGACAGAGGGCAAAATCTACAGTGATTTTTAAACTCATGACCTTAGATATGGTTCTTCTTATCTTTTTGTTCAAATGCTGTTTGTCCATGTATGCTTTATACTATCTCATGTAGTTCTGTTATCTGATGTAATTCTTCTTACATAGGCTTTAATTTTATAATCACTAAACTTTGCATAAATTATAGCCCTAAACCTTTATTTTTATTTAATAAAATCATTCTTTATTTATATTGCAACCACTTTAACATTTTTACATGATAACCAAATCTGTTCTGGTAACTATAAACATTTGTTTCCTAAAATAATTCAAGATGAGGCTATTTAAGCTTAAAATAATTTGAATCATTCCCCAAAAGTATTTCATGTTCAGCGCTCCTTACCTTCACCCTCCACCATCCGAGTCACAACCTTGATCATTTTAAAAGACTTTATCTCCCTTAAGGTCAACATGCAGTTCATTAAAATAGTGTAAATATTTATTGCAATATTGTAAATATTTACTGAAATGTTGAAATATTGTAAATAAAGTCTACGTACCTTTTTAAAACATTTCTATTTGTTTGATTCTCACCACCTCCAGTTTACTGAGACCTCCCACCAAATTTCACTTACAGTAGTACTGCTAGTCTAAGAGGTTCTTTGCCCGCTTCCTGTACCACTTCAACCCGTCCAATATCCTTGCGATTAACACGTGAATTTAATGTGTACTTTTCATGTTGCTCATCCTACTTTGATCATTCTGCCTTTTCAAGAAGCATGAAAACCTTATGAAAAAGCCCAGCAAATCCATGCAGAATCATCTTACCCTTCTAAGCAAACTAAACCATGGTTTGAATAAACCATATGCAGTGGCTTGCCCACTTTATAATATATTTTCTGCAGTATTCCTTTGACCTGGATTGCACTCAATTTTCTCTTCTAAAATATCTACAGAGCACTTTTTCATTCCTTGAAAGGGAATCATTTGTCCCTGCCTCCATAATGTCTTGCTTACAGCCCAAAAACTGCACTGCAAGACCCCATTTTATTGCAAATTTTTTTGTTTGGACTCCTGTATAATGCACATCTTTGTGGGAATGAATCTTTCTTTGAATTTTGGCTTTTTGTTTTTTTGTACTGGAAATCAAACTCAGGAACTTGCACCTGCTAGGCAGGCAATGTGCTGCTGAGCTCTCTCTCCAGCCCTCCGCAGTTTCAAACATGCATTCTGTCCCTTGTTCTACTGAATTCTTAGTTACCATATCTATCATATATAGTGACCTTAAAATTGTATACAGTGTCTCTCTTTCCGCCTTCCAAAGAAGTTTTGAGTTTACTCAAGTAATATATTTTATTATAAAACAATATAGAGGTAGCCAGGATGATCACAATGTAATTCTCAATTTGCCCTAATTTGGGGACGGATTTTGCAAAATGAGATGCTTTGCTGATGTCTGTGGTTTGTTGAAAGGAACACTCAAAGCTTGAAATTTTCTTTTTATTGACTAGTTATTTATGCTTGAATCTGGTAATCAGAATGATCTGAAAACAAAAATATGCAGTATACAAACTGTTGTTGGACTCCTACCATCTTATATGGTAAAGCTCTGTAATGTTTTTCTTTTATTACTTATTACAGTCTTTGACTGTTTGATCAATCTTACATTCTTACCTCTGCTGGACTGAGGAACTTCCTTGAACATAACAGTATGAAATGTAGCAAGCATTGTTAATTCCTATCATTTTGTTTTGAGGTCATGTATATTTTTGTTGTTTTTGTGTTGTTTAGATTTTGTTGTCATTGTTTTGTTAAATTTTTTTAATCTTTAAAATACAAAAGATGTATCTAAATTTAAGATACATTGTGAGATCCATATATATGGCAAGCAGACCAAGAAATCAGGATATCACTTCTCTTTCTCATGGTCTAGATTGTTCTATGTATAAACAGAAACAGAGCTTATGGCCCACTTGCATTTTATAGCATTCTTTATTAATGAAAGCCTGGCTCGTGTTTATAGTTCAGTGATTTTGGAAAGAACACTAATGACACGAGTATTTGTAAAGAAAGTATCTATGTGACCAGCGTTTGTGCTGCTCTTGAATACCAGTGTCACGGTTCTTGCAGTGGCTGCTTTTCTCCATACAACCCTATTTTATTGGGGTGACAGGCTGTCACATGTATGGTTTATTTCTATTACTTCTTTTACTGCTTTAATTCACAGTCTATTTTCAGTGTCTTTTCCTCTCCTTTTCATATGCTAATTTTGCTTTGAGCCAATTAATATACCTAACAAATCCTAGAATTAATTTCTCAATTCAGACTGAGGCATATATTTCTGCCAAAATATATTAGAGCCTTGTTTTAGTAGCTTACTTTATCATGTTTACCCACTTTTTGTATCAAGGTTATGCTTATAGGTTCTTTGCTACTTACTTTGTCTGGCTTCCTTCAAAGTCCAGTTTCAAGAACAAGGCTTTAATAACTACAATTAAAAGCCATTCTTGTTAAGCACAGTCTCTGAAAGCAATTTCTGATATTTGCTGAAAAGCCATTTTCTTTGTGGGACACCATTGTGCCTTCAAATGAGATAGTCTCCCTGTAAGGGGAGAATGGTGAAAGGGTTAGGAGGGATATGAGCAAGGAATTTAGAATCAGGAATATGACTATATTCTCGAAATGGTGGTGCCTGCGATGGCAGGACTGGCAGAAATAAGTAACTGTCCCTTTGCTTCACATAATACAAATGCTATTTTATAAAACTGTGATAAACTACTGTATATATGACAGAAATAATTTAGTTGTATAGAAAACCATTTATAATGGTTTTCACATGAATATAAGGGATTTTATATTTACCTTTCTGAGATATTTCCTTTTTTCAAAAATATGATATAACTTAAAAACAAAATAAGCCAAAATCTGCTGTCTATGTAATTGAATTTGCTTGAAAACAGTTTTAAAATTGGTATTTGTTTACTTATTCTTGATTCTACACTTTTGTGGTTTGTTCAGATGTAAATAAAGGCTAATGCTTTTCTGCTGACTATTTCGTTATCCTTAAAACAATTAAAGATCAAATTAAAGGTGATCAATTGTAAGCAAAAGAAAATAAACTCACAACGCTAATGACAAAAAAACAAGGATTTGGGTACTTCCTTCACATCTTTACACAAAACCTGGTCCACAGAAATGGCATTTTCAGTCTCACAGTTGATGCAACAGCTTCTGCTAGTTTAGGCTGAGGGACCATATAGCATCAGTGCGGTCCAGCAGCCGTGCACTTGAGCTGTAGGTTGACTTTTCTTGCAGTAGTAAAACTGGCCCTGCAGTTTATTAACCATTTGTCTTTCCCACACTCTCCAGATGAAAAAATTCAGCTTTGCTTTGAACTATTGCCCCACCATTACACTTGGTATCATTTAGCACAATCGAGGTTCATATTTTGAAATAACATTTGCCAAGCTTGACCTATTGTTGGAGATGAGAGGGAATCCAGCCCAATCAGACAACAGGGGCACAAAACAAAAATGAAAGAATGCATGAAAGGACATAGTTGATAACATCAACTGCTTTTCCATGATACAGAGATATATTTAAACATAAGTAATTGTAAAAGGCTTAGAGGTGGCTGGTCCAAACCCCTAACATTTTATTGTGGATTATTTTTTAAAAACCTAAAAGTGAATTATTACACATATAACATATAACCATTGCAACAAAACAAACCACAAATGATCTGCACATTCTCTTCAGTAAAATAGTTCACTGTAGCTAGTCAAATATAAATTAAAAATCAACCTTCCTACCAGAAATAGCTGACTAAAAGTTATATCTGCATTTATGACAAATTTTTATTAGAAACACATAAAAACTTTGTCTAATAATCCTTTGACTTCTTACTGAGAAATAAATTCCAAATTAAAAAAAAAATCTGGCACAATAATAGTTCAGTACAGCAAATTATTTAAAAAAATCTTGCCCCTTGAAAGACAATAGAAACATTCTCATGACAGTGATAATGGAGTGAACATCGTTGGTACAGTTTGTGTCCTGGTGTCGCCCCAAAGCCACACGCTGTCTTGGAGGAGGCTTCTAGACTATATGATCCATTCATGGCCCCATGTTGGAATTGTGATTGTGAGCGCTGCACTCACCCTAGGGCAAGCAGCTTGCATACAGTCTAAGGGAAGGAAAGAGGGATGCTCTCATCTGCACCTCCCTTTCTTTTACTCTTGTCGCTTTGCTGCTTTCCACCACCATGAACTGTTGCCCTCTACCATGTGCCACTCTGCCTTGGAGCCAGCCAAATATGCACTGAAACTGCCACAAATTGTAAGAAAAATAAATCTTTCCTTCCTTAATTTTTGGTGTCAGGTACTTTGTATCAGCAATGTCAGAAAAGTAACCAATACAATCATCTAAGAGATGAAATATAGATTTTGATAGCTCCAGAGCCATAACATCCATTCCACTACCTCGCACCAAATACATTTTTATCCTTAAAGAAAACTATGCAGACTAGTCACACCTTTCTTTGTAAGATTTCATTTAGCTATGGACTTCCATGTGTTAGTTTCATTGTGACTATTTCCAAATTTTTCTATAAAAGGTATTGTACAGTAATTATGGCTTTGATTCTTTCTCTCTGAACTTACGTATTTATGACATTCATTGAATGTCACATATATGGCTGTGGTTCATTCATCTGCCATGTAACAGAGCATTCTATGCAAATAAGGTATTGCATCTCAGTTATTCATTCAATTATTGGTACACATTTGAAGTATCATTAGTTTGGAGCTATTATGAATGATATTGCTTTTATATATTTCAGTGTCTCAGTAAAAATTAGCAAAGATTTCTCTTTGGTTTATTTTTTTCTCTAAAATGACAGTTTTCTAAGTGTTGCCATAAACTAATTGTTACATGGATAATCATTCTATCAGAGAATATTTTTGTTGTAGAATTGTTTATTACAAATATTACAGCCTCATGATTCGTCCCTGTGCTAGAGAATCAAAGTTAATCATGTAGTTTGTTGAGCTCTGACGAGCAATATATGAAATGCTCCAGGACTAATGAACTCAACTGCTAACTTATACCACACACAGTGGCCTGGGATATAGCTCAGTGGCAAAGCACACGTCCGGCAAGTGCAAGGTCCTGAGTTTAAGTCTCAGAACCAAAACAAAAAAATCACACAGTTGGACTGCTTAGAACTAAAAGCAGATCCATTGCAGAAGAATGGCTTTAGAAAGCTGCCCATAAAAGTCAGAACTCCACAGTGGCCTTGTTGTGACTCCTGTCTCACGTTCTTTATTCATTATTAGTAAAGCTCAGACCTGAATTAAGGCTTATGTACAATTCTATCCCAGAAATTCAGCCCATTCCAATGGTGCCAATATAGCAACAGCTAGAAAAGTGATTTCATATGAAATAGCTTTTCTTGTTTCCACAATAAATCTAAACTATAGGACTGCTATAGTCTCTCTTCTATAAAAAAAAGAAATGGATAGTTTAGGTAACTTGATCAATGCCATAAGTAGCTATAGGGCCAGAATGTAAACCAAGCCATTAGTGCCTGAGTCTGTGCTTATACAACTGTAGTGTACTGCTGTTAGAATGCCTTACCATTTGTGGGCAGGGTGAAGAAGAATCATCCTTGGGAGCATAATTCATGGAGAGACCCATAGCGGTGATCCTTGGTCTGATTTATTGTTTTAGCTGGGGTGGGCTGTCAGGAGTAGGATATGTTTGGGTGAAAAGAGATGACAGGATTAAACTTTTGACATAAATTAATAATTGTTTTAGTTTATAGGAAAACCTGGGTATAAATATATCATCATGTAATTTCTATTTATGCTAAATTGGGAAAATTAATTTCTATGTAGTTTAACGATTCATAAAATAGGCCCATGTGCAAATAAATGTTTTATTATTACTTGGATTTTTCAGAGAAAGTTTAATGACACACAACTTGGCTTTCTGTATAATGCAGATCCTGAAATATGAACAAATAATATATTAAATGAATAATTATCTAGGGCATAATTTGTAGGTGTGCTGGGGATTGAACACAGGGTCTTTGTGGTGAACTATATGGCTGAGGCTTTTTATTTTGAAACAGGATCTCACTAAGTTGCCTAGGGAAGGCTCAAATTTTCAGTTTTGCTGCCTCAGCCTGCCTGAATTTTGGGAATTACATGCATGTGCTATGACACCTGGCTAAAAGTAAGCAATGCTTTTCTTATTTTTCTACCTTTATCTTATATGTTAAATTTATATTGGTAATTATTAATTTAAATAATAAAAGTTTTTGTGTTTCTTTATACATACATTACTACTTCTCTTGTTGTCAATATCTTAATGTCTTTTCTGATTAGCCCATGTAGGTGAGGGTCTTACTGCAGCATTTATCTCTGCTTGTAACTTATTCGGTCTCTACTATTGTTTAGACCTGAACTATCTCCCAAGGGCCCATGTGTGAAAAGGAGCAAGTGTATTTTCCACTACAAGGAAGCGACAGGAACTTAAGGAAGCGAACCGAGTGGGCGCTCTCTAGGGCATTGCAAGCTTGCCCTTGAAAGGGAAATGGGGCCCCAGCCCTTTCCTCTGCCTCTTTTTTAGTTTCTGACCATAAAAGAAGGATCTTTGCTCTGCCTTAAGCCCCTCTCCATGATGTATTGCTTTGTCACAGGCATGAAAATAACAGCGCCAACTCTCCATGGACTGTGAAACAAAACTATGAAACAAAATTAACTTTTGTTATTTATAAGTGCATTATGTCAGGTACTTATTACAGTAATGGAAAACTGATCAGCCCAGTCTCTTATATACTTTTCCTATAGTTTTATTCTTTGTTTCTTAATCTTATAAATTGTTTCATCTATAAATATGTTATTTTCTAGTCAAGGTTCATAATCACAAAAGTGGTGCCATGGACGAGATTTTCAAAACTATTTTGTGTAATAATACATCTAATATTTTGTTCAGGTTTCCCAATTTGTTAGAACCATAATTTCCTACCAAGGTTGGTTCTTGTAGCAATCAAGGACTTGGTATCCAAAAAGTTTCATTTTTGATGTATGCATGTATGTATGTATCTATGTATTCATTTATTTATTCCACATGTATTTGTTCATTGGTTTTGTGAAACAACTTCTTGTTATGTAGCTCAGGATGGGCTTGACTCCACTATGTTCCCCAGGCTTGAATTCAGGGCAATGGTCTTGCATCAATTTCCCAAATGCTGGGATTACAGCAGTGCAAAACCATGCCCAGCGTAGCATCAAAAATTAATTTGTTTGGAGTTACCACAAATTTACTAAGAAAGGACTCTTAAAGATTTTAAACAAGGCTAAGGCTACCAACAAGCTGTGGCAAGACTAAGAAAGATGAAAAGTTTTATTTACTCTGTTTCTGGAAATAGAGAAGTATTGTCTTTCCATTCTGTTTTTCTGGAGCATCTCATTTTCCAAAACTCATACATAAGTCAGACTGCAAGGAGGTTTTTTCATGTACTTCACATGGAAATTTTTCTGGAGTACTGCGCTTGACAGAGTTAAGTCAATAGTGCAGCTGGAGGGGATTACAGAAGAATTTCAACAAACTTCACTTATTTCCTAGTTGATGATACGTATGGGTACAGAGGGGCAATCCTTTCCTGAGTGTGGTTTATTGTGAAGGTTTTCTACTGAAGCATAAACCAGTCTAGATACAGTTTTAAATGTACATTTACCTTCTAGAATATCACTAGTTCAAGAATTAGTATCATTACTAAGATTATATGCAAATTACAAACACATGAAGTCCAGCACAGAGTTATGCCCCACTAGGAGCAATTTCTTTAAAGTTATTGAATCCATTCATAGCATTACATTAGAACATGAAATATCATTTTCTCTATCATGTGAATGGATAGTGTTGAGTCCTAAAAACCAAATAGTCTCTTTGATATGGCAGGTGTATTTAGGTATTTTTGTAAATATTCTTGGTTTTAAACGTGAAAAAAAAAACCCTCAGATGGCCCAGCAGAAGAAATCAGTACTTGTCCTTGCTTCTGAACATGGGAAACTGGTTAGTTGAGTGTTATGCTTCTGTTGTGTAGATTTTTTAATGCTCATAATATGCATATTAAGTTTTTAGTTCCATGACTACAAGCATCAAAAATAACAGTTTGTGTGTGTGTGTGTGTGTGTGTGTGTGTGTGTGTGTGTGTTTACTCAGAAAACAATTCACTACTGAACTGAACTGTGTAAAAATTTTTTCCCAGTTTTCCAATGCCAGTCTTGCCAAGGAAATCTGCATCGCCATCGTCATCATGCTAATACCTCCCTGATATTATGCACTTACTATGTGCTAAGCACTGTGTTATCTGCTTTGGCCCATTTGCCCCTAACCATTGTCTCGTTGACTTGTTTTTTTATGACAATTTTTTTTTTTATTTTTAAGACAAAAGAACCCAGAATAACACAAAAACAATACAGAAAATACCATGTTATAGAGAAGATAGCAGGGAATTGGCACTGGATGCTGTATAACATAATGTTGTCTTCGTATTTGTTATAACAAAATCAACAAAGGAAATACCGAATTACAAAGGAGACAATAGGAACCATCACTGGGTGCTGTATTAGACAGTGTTGTCTTTGCATTTGTTAACACAAAAACATTAAAGGAAATACCAAACTATAGAGAAAATAGTAGGGGGTTACCACTGGATGTTGTATTACACGATGTTATCTTCGTCTTTATTACTCAGTTATATAGATGATGGCTCGTTCAATTAATCAGTTTTCTCCACTTCACCTCCATTGTTCTACCACCCTGTCCGTGGTCTTCCCACCGGTAATAACTGCACTTTTGGTTTATTTATGTCTTCATGCTCTTACTTTGGGCATCGACTTGGTTGCTTCTAAATATGCTGTATATTATGTGGGTGTACACAAGTTGCTATGGCAGGAGGTGGAGAAGCACCCTTTGGCAAGCCCTTATATCTGTCGAGTGTCCAGACAAGTAGGTGCAGTTATACAGTGAACTGCCATACTCTGTCAGCACATCTGTGTCTATAGGTTCAGGTGAGTCTTCAGGGTCTTCCTGGGGGCTGGGCAAAGCACCTGGCATGCTTGGGTTGCTGGGTGGAACCTCTGGCATGCCCCAGGGGCCGGGCAGAGCTTCAGGGGCTGGCGGAACGCCTGGCACCCTCCAGGAGTGAGTGGAGCTTTGGGGGTGGGGCAGAGTGCCTGGCATGTCTCAGGTGCTGAGGGGGGCTCTGGGGGAAGGGTGCAGTGCCTGGCACACCCCAGGGGTGGGGTGGAGCACCTGGCACACTCCAGGGCATGGGTGGAGCGCCTGGCACTCCCGGGGGCCAGGCAAAGCACCTGGCAAGCCCTAGGGGCAGAGTGGAGCTCCTGGCATGCCCCAGGGGCTGGGCAGAGCACCTGGAATGCCCCAGGGCCCAGCAGAGCTCTGGGGGTGCGGTGGAGCTCCTGGCACACCCCCAGAGCTCAGTAGAGCTCTGGGGCCAGGGTGGAACACCTGGCATACCCCAGGGGCTGGGCAAAGCACCTGGCATGAACTGGGGGCAGGGTGGAGCACCTGGTACAAAAGGGGGCAGGGTGGAGCACCTGGCATGTCCCAGGGCCAGGTAGAGCTGGGGGGGCGGAGCACCTGGCACACCCCAGGTGCTGGTGGGAGTGCCGGACATGCCCCAGAGGGGCGCTACCTGGCCTATCCAAGTCTGCGGGGTCACCCCCACGGACTCCCAGACTGTGTCCCAATGCTGCTCTGTGGGAGGCCCAGTCTAGGTCCTCAGGGCTCTCATGCAACCTGAGGGAGGCCGCTCCCCCCTCAGGCCTCTGAGCTCCTGGCCAAAGTGCCTGGTATCTCCGCATAGGCCATTAGTGTCTTTGAAGACTATCCCCTCCCAGCTTGAGAGGTGGGTCCACACCCTAGTTCCATATCTTCCCCTCATCCCACCACTCAATCTTGTTTGGCATTGGGTGCACTTACAATGCTGGGCACAAGTGGCTTGAGGTCTCCTCCACCTGTGCTCACTGTGGTAGTCCATGGTAGGTACTTACTTAGTTCTTGGAAAGAACTGGAGGATTTTCTCGGGTTTGTGTGTAGCGTGTATTGTTGTCTCTCAGGCTCCAGGACTGCTGCTTTTCATGTAGTTTGACGCTATGGGTTCGTACATTTTTCATATATGGAAGCAGTGTGGAGGCTCTCTTGATGCTCATATTAGTAGTTCAGGGTGAGTCGTGAAGCCCGTTGACTCAGCCCACTGTTGTCAGGATCACATGGCACCTGCTTGGGCCACCAGGACTCACGGTGCTCAGAGAGGGAGTTCAAAGTGGGAACTGAATCCTGGTAACTCAGCTCATGCTTCCTGCTTGGTGTTGGAGTGAGAAGGGCGTGGGGCCGTGTAGCCCACCTCCGTCTGCAGCTCACTCTTTCTGTTGTGCTCCGGCTCCCTTTTATTTTTTGACTGAATCCCTGGGAATTACTGTGGTCCTGGGGTTGCTTCCACTGCTTTCTTCTACTCTTTGCTGGTATTTCGTGTCTTGTTGATTTGTTCATTGGGGTAGCCACTAAAAATATATCGCTATTTAAGATTAAATTATTAATTAAAAATAAACATTTAAATTTTTGTCTCACTAGGCACATCTCAAATTATTAATACTAGTGCACTGAATCAAAATAAAAGATTCCCACAATGACAGAAAATTCAATTAGGCTGTACTCTTTAATTAGATGGACATAACATGCAATCTCAACCTTTGATCAAAGCATGACTGTTTCTAGAGCTTCTGCCAGAATTTCCACATCTATTGTACATTTCACAGCAACAGAAACCATCTTTGTTAGGTCTACATAGCACCTCTCTGAGGGAAATGAGGACCTATGGCAGACCATTCATGAATTAGTGGTAGGAAAAAATGACTAAATGAATGAAACTCAGGATAAATTGCTTTAATCTAATTGCATATCTAGCATTTTAATGGAGGATAATTATTCAATGTCTGGGTGTATAATCATGTTTTAATGAACTGTATCTTTTTAATAGAGATAATTTCGTATATATTTTTCATTACTGACATAACTTGAGGTTTGTTACATTACTCAAATTTTAATTTTTCACATCAAATATATATTATATATACTACAAATATACTATATATACTCTAAATATACTGTATGGAATTCTTCATTTTTTATACTGGCTAACTTTGTAAGATTTAATACAACAAAATAGCAGTCAACTTAGTTTGAATAATAGTTGCCTTTTCAGTACAACAAAAATAAAAATGCACTAAATGTTTCATTACTCTTCTTACTGGATTTCACTCACAGATTTCCAATGCCCATTTTATTATTATGACATTGTTTTACTGACTTATAAGTGTGCCAGTTTATTCCTATTTTCCTTAACTCTCCATTGTATCACCCAACTTGAATTATGCTAATTTTTGTACTGTGTTTCTATAATATCCTGCAAATGTCATAATTCTTTATTTATTCAGAATATTTACAGACTCAGTAATTTTACAGATACAGTAAAGTTTTCTTTGTTAGCATAATTTGTTCCAGAAATATGCTTATATTCCAAAGCACTTGTGTTAAAAAAGGAATTTCCCCATAGGAAATAATGAAAACTATAGTTCATTCCACAACCGTCAAATATTCATATAAAATTATTATAATACATAATAATTTGTAACATCATACAAAATACTGAAGGCAATACAAGTTATAGAGAAAAATAAGCAAATTCACCTGTAATTAGCTTTAAAAAGTATTATGGCTGGTATGAAGAAGACAGAAGACAGGAATGTTACTGCGTGGGACAGCTTTCACTGTCCCTGATGGAATCACTGCTATCTATTGGCTCAATGGAATCTTTTTCTTTTCATGCAGTTTTAACAAGGAACCTATTCAATGACACTTTCTTTTGCATCCTTTGGAGGATTCTGTGGCCATGTGATATGGCATTGTCGTTAAGCAGATTCATGGCGCACACCGCTACAGCCTTATTTAGGTGATACTTTTTTACAACTTTTGGCATTTTCCACCTTTTAAATATCTCCCTAATCCCATTTAATGTGAGGGATTCCTCCACCTTTTTCTCTTTCTCCTCTGCAGTTACCTCTTGTACAAGCTCTTGCAGTTGTGAGAGGGTCACTGACAATCCCAAGAGCAAAGAGAGAAAAATAAAGAGGAAGAGAAAAACCATCAGCTCAGTTGGGGTCCTGTGAAGTTGTTACATAACAAGTGTTACGTACGACTTGTACTGCAAGACATAGCTTGCTTGTGAAATTAAAATTTATTAGAAATGCTTGCTTGTCTTGGGGATGACTCACAGAACAAGTTATTTGCAATGTAGGATTTTACTGTACTTTAAATTACTGAACCATGCTCTGAGAATTGTGAATATTGTGAATCCCCCTTCAGTATTTACATGAGCATCTGAAGGTTTTGTTTTGTTTTGTTTTTGGCTTGTGTACATCATTCATTTTGATCATCAGTCTCTCAGCAGCTGTCAAACAGCACTTGTCAGGGCACTGATGGATGCTTTTTATTCACATTTGTGAAGATTACATAAGATGAAGACACTATTTATAAATTACCTCTATGTGGAACTAAAATCAATTTACACAAGCAAAATTGCACAGAAACCTATAAAATACTTCAAAATATCTCCCAACATCCTTAATCCCATCATTGTACTATTACAAGTCAACTCCACACTCTAAATTCAGTTACCTCTGAAAAAATAATATGACCACATGGGGCTGTTGGGGGAGCATCTAGACACAAACCATAACACATGGCCTAATGGTTAAAATAAAACCTCAGAATTAATGCTGCTTTGATAGCTAGTAAAAGTGGGAGGCCTTCACATAAAGAAAGAATAGAAACCCAGATAATTCTTTTTACAACCCCAAAATATTAACAAATATATACAAATTATATAAATTTTCCATAGCCCTCCCTTCTTCTGTATAGTGCCCTAATAACCTTTCCTTCTTCTCTGCAGGGGATAAAGTTCCCTACAAAATCCATCATGGACATCCAGAGGGCAAGACAGAATGACTACTCCTGTTTGTGAAAAGACTTTCAATTCTCTACCAGCCAATGGAGTTTTCCAAGAAGTTGCTTATAGCCTTCCACTAAATACAAGGCACAACAGTATGTTATTACAACGCTTGTCTCCTCCTGCAGACTCAAGCTTATTTCTGCTCTGAGTATAACCACCTGTGTGCTAGGCTGTGTAGACTTCCTAGAATATGTAGAAGTACAAAATGAGTAAAAATGTGAACAGAATATTTCTTGCTTAATTTCAGATTGTAAGACAAAACACTCGGGCTGGGGATATAGCTCAGTGGAATAAGCGCTTGCCTAGCAAGCACAGGGTCCTGAGTTCGATCCCCAGTACCGCAAAAAAAAAAAAAAAAAAAAAAAAAAAAAAAAAAAAA